>PVIH01021939.1:0-28438 GCA_004025045.1 Sigmodon hispidus | reverse complement strand
ATTTGTAATAGCAAGAACCTGGAAACAACCTAGATGTCCCTCAACTGAAGAATGGATTAACAAACTGTGGTACATCTACACAATGGAATACTACGCAGCAGTAAGAAAAAATGATATCCTAAAATTCACAGGCAAATGGATGGATTTGGAGAATATCCTCCTGAGCGAAGTCTCACAGACTCAGAGAGATGGGCAGGGGTTGTACTCACTCACTAATGGTCTCTAAACAAACAAACAAGAAAAAAAAAAAAAAAAAAGCCAAGCATGCCCAAGCGGCAAACCACAACCACTGAATAGCTTGGGATCAGAAACACCCTGGACTGACCCTTCAAACCCCAGTCCAACTATAGGAACACCTGACTCACTCTTGAGGGAGGGGGGACAAAACTGGATTTGGCCAGGAGTGGAGACTGATCCAAGCATTATTGAGTCAGTGGGACCATAGGACTGTCTGCTCCCTGCCCAGGGAGGGGATGGGGAGTTGTGGAGAAGAAAAATGACCTGTTGTGGTGGGAGGGGGAAGAGACCTTGAATAAGGATATACAGGGATGGAAAAAAAAAAATTCAGAGGGAAAGATGAACACAAAGAAAATATATGTGTAGCAATCTTATTTGTATTACCACCCTTGATAAGCCATGCTTATCATTCTTATCCTCTGTATAGTTATTGTTAACTCTTCCACATTTTAAATTCTTTTTACTGTGTGTTTTTTTTAATAAATACAAAATAAAGGAAAAAAAATAAGAGAGAAAGAGAAGGGAAGAATAGAGAAAGAGGGAGGGAGGGAAGGAGAGAAGGAGGGATGATAAATGGAGATTTGATTTTTGTCTCTGCCTTTTTATTAATGGGATATACTCTGATATTTGGCATTTACACTTAAGGTTAGGGGCAGTAAATTGTTTATCACTGATTTTTTTTTAAATTTCCTGAGAGCCATAAACAACTTTTGTAATTTTAAAAGGTTAGAAATGCAATTAAATGAATAACATTTTATCACATATGGTAGTAAAATGAAACTCAAGTATCATTTTCGCTAGATTCCAGCCACACTGGTTTCTTTAATTCTTGTCTGTGACTCCTTTTACTCCATATCAGCAGATATGAGTAGTTACAGCAGAGATCTGATGACTCGGAAGCCCGGAGCACTCAGCCCATGGACATCACATAAACATGTTAAGAGCTGCTGATGTAAGGAGACTTTGGCAAGCGTTTCTATCGCTGTCTCCTGGTGTAGGGACCAAGCACATCTCAGATCAGCAAGGTCTTCTCAGCTAAAGGGAACAGTGTACTTCGAGTTCTTGGACATTCTTCCTTCTCCTGTCTGCACACGGCCTGGAAAAAGAGGTCTGAGTCTGAGCGTGGGCTAAGATAGCATTGTACTTCTGCCCTACGCCTCTGCCTCTGATTTCTCAGTGACTCCCATGGTGTGACAAATTCAGGAAACACTGACAAGGTCTGATGTTTTCATTTCACAGATAAAATGATGGATTTGCTTTGGAAGAGGTTAAGGACTTTATTTTTATTAATTTATTTTTTTACATAGAAAAAAGACTATTTCCTAAAAAAAGAAAGTAAAATAGAATGACAAGAAAAAAAAGAAATACTACAATGGCATTGTGTAGAATGAATAGTTTTGTGATTGAGTGAATAGAAGAAGAGTGGACTTAAAAAAATAGTAAAGAACACCCAAGCAGCAAAACAGAACACCTGAGCAGCTTGGGAACTGAAAATTAAGGAATTTATTAAAGGTACTTGCTGTTCATATGGCTGTAGACTGGTCAAATACCAATCTTTTGCATGGACCTTATATCATATGTCTTGAGGCTAGTGCCAATGGACTGCATCTTTGTAGTAATACTAGTTGTGACAGTTTTTCAGCAAAGCAGGTTACACTCTAAATTTAAATAGATCCAGAGCTTATCTTGGTGGATTTGAACATGTTTAAAGTGGAAGGCAGGATACCCCTGAAACTCCTGTTATTACTTTTCAGTGGCAGCTCTTTCAAAAAATGAGAGAGCCATAAAGCATGATGTGAGGAAGAATGGGACATTAATAAAGAATGATCTCAGGTTACTCTGCTACTACGCTGTATAAGCATCTAATAAGCATCAAAGCTTTCTCTATTTGCAGAAGAGGATACATGACTAGACTTGAACTTCTACAAAAGATGTGTGAACACCTGCTGACCATTCTAAAGTGAGCTTCATTGTTATCTATTACTGTTTCTGCTCCCTGAATGGTTACTGTTATTAATCTTCCTCACAGGAATCCATGCTAACTAATCCTGGATGTATGTACTAAACTAAGGAATCCTAGCCACCATTTCTTGCTCTAGAGAGGATCAAAGCAGCTGTTACAAGGATCAGGGGCCAAGTTGAGGGTGTTATGTACTTACACAGCATATGTGAGGCCATCAGTTTGACCTTATGACCACTAAATACATATATAAGTAAATAAGTGAAGAAAGTTATAAAGAAAGAGGAAAGGAAAAGAGGAGGGTGTTGGGAAGCTGTTGAATATGTTGGTGCCTTGAATCCACTAGCTAAAGGAATTTTGGAATTAGGCAGTCAGGGTGGATGCCCATAGTTCAACACTAGGGTGGATGAAGCCAAGGGTACCTGGGGAGTGGAGAAGGTGTGATAGGGGTATGAAATAGAGCACCAAAGCGCAGTCTTGGATGATGACTAGAAAGAAATTCAGATTTCCAACTGGCTTAAAATCATGAAATTTATTCCAAAGCAGTTTGAATTAAACATCAGAGGTAAAACTTGGCTTCTTCAGTTAATTGCAAATAGTTAATGTGTCTAACCATTTAATAATAGTCAAGTATCTTTCAAACATGACTACTATGATCACGCAGAGTGAATGACACCACAACAGTGACATTTGTCTTTTAAATAGTAAGTATATTGACAACCTACAGTTGTTGCTTCAACAGTTATGTAGGACAGTAGTTTTTCTTGTTTGTTATTCTATAACAGCAGAACAGAACTGTTCTGGATAATTCACTCTTTGCTTGCATACATTTTATACTTAATAAGCAGTTTAACTGGGAAAATTAGAAAAAATGTACTCCAAGCCAGACCAAAATGAAAATAAAATCACACTTTTATTAGTAGTTTATAAATCAAGAAAGATGAAATTCTGATTAATTTTGCATTTTGTTTATCTAAATTTTGCTTTGGAATGTCATTTACCTACAAATTGCAAGAAGGGACTTTATCAATAATGGGAAGACAAGGCTTAATTTAGGTCAGCCTTTCAGTCTGTGTGGGTCATGACCCTTTTAGGAGGGGTCACATTTCAGATATCCTGCATATCTGATATTTACATAATGATTATAGCAGTAGCAAAATTACAGTTACGAGTTAGCAACAAAATAATTTTATAGCTGGAAGTCACCACAACATGAGAAGCTGTATTAAAGGGTCATAGAATTAGGAAGGTTGAGAATTACTGCCTTATGTAGACTGTTACACCAGCTTTCAAATGCAAGGTTACGAAGGAAGTTATTTTTATAGTTTAACTATATGTGAAAATACTCCAGTTTTTTGCACTATCTATTCTAGTACCAAAATTCTAATGTAAATATAAATACAAAATATTTGGGTTCCAAAAACTCGGTTTCTAAAATTAAATATAATTATAAGAAATAGATAGTGCTTATTCTCCTCTCTTAAGCCACTCACATTGAAATTTAACAAGACCTTTTGAATTTTTCAGTATCCCAGGGGCATGCTACTGTGATTTTTTTTTCAATTAACTCTGTATACAAAACACCATGAAAAAATACTCTGGGATACTGGTCTAATAAATTTCCTAATAGTGTTGTTTCTCTATTGAAATGAATTGTTCAGATTTCCACTTTCTGCAGGACAGGATCAGGGATGCTAGAAGAGAAGAAAGTGATGTAGTTTTAGACACCAGAATCTCTGGAGACCCAGAGTTCATGGTAGGTATGTGCAGTGGGTACCACATTTATTCATCCTAGCTCTCAGCTCCATTGTTTCTTCTTCCTCCTCTTCCTTCTTCTTTTTAAAATTGTCTTGTTTTTTTGATTTTTTTTTTTTGAGACATAGTTTCTCTGTGTAGTCTTGGCTGTCCTGAAGCTCACTCTGTAGACTAGCCTGGCCTCAAACTACGAGATCTGCCTGCCTCTGCCTCCTGAATGCTGGGATTAAAGATGTGCACCACCACTGCCCAGCTTTTCGACTCCAGCTTAGTGGTCAGAAACCACTTTTAAACAGCCACAATTTTTATAAATAAATATTTATTGCAAAATATTTAAATTTTTATTTATTTTCTTTTTGTATTTACATTTTTCAAAACCTATTCTCTGTGTGGGAGTGTGGGGAGGGTATTTGTGTGTGCATGCCAGTCCTTTCCTTCTGCCTTCATGTGAGTTCTGGTGGTTTCAACTCAGGTCGTCAGACTTGCAGGTAAGCACCTTGCCTGTTTAATCATCTTACCAGCCCCATCTACAATTACTCTAAGATTTATTTCTGTGTTCTTCTTAGATTTAGTACATGTTACCATAATTCTCTGTAATAAATTTGGAATTCTGTCTTAGAAGAAAGTATATAATAAAATTAAAATATTCACTACTAATAAAAATGTCTTATACATAGTATTTTGCATTTTTATTAATATATGTATATATGTGTTTATAAGTTTTTTCTTTGTAACTCTAGCTTATATAAAACTTGTGATCCCCTTGTCTTTGTCTCCTAAGTGTTGGAATTACAGGGGTACATCCCTGTGCTTGGCCATATATGCCTTTTAAATACATTATGAACACCATGGCTTCAAATGGCCTAGGTTTAACTAGTCTGTGATGATGCAAACCAAAATTTATTTGCCTAAAATACTGTCTTCTAAGAGGATTCTGGAAAGTGGCAGAGCAAGAAACAGCATGAATCTTTCTCACCCCCAGACAATTTAGCACAGGCAGAATCTGTTGATTAACTGCTTTGCTGCCCTGGAGTCTATTAAAGGCTTGAAATTTCTACGGAAAGGTTTGGGCAGTAAATTGTGGTTAGTCTTGGACAATTTCAGATGTTAGCACAGTAGGGACCATCAACCTCTGACCCATAGTCTCATGGCAAGAGCTTCACACATGTTCTTGGAGTCATAGTTGGTGAAAAGCATTCTTTCTCTGCCTATCAGGGTCTATGTTCTGGTGGATGACCATGGAATCTGATCAAATAAATAAATAAATAGTGATCTGCTGCATCTTGCTGTAACACTGATAAGCCTAAAGCTCATGGTCTTTATACCTCTGCCTCTGTTGTGTGGATTACATGTAAGCAGCACTATAACTGGCAAAAAAGAGAAAATTCTGGTAAATCCCTTAATATAAATGAATCTTAAGGATATTGGATTAACAAAAATAGACCAGCTACAAAATGATGCTTGATATATGATTCCATTTAGGAAGTAGCTCAGAGAAGCTGAAAACTTTGAAACAGCAAATGGGTAAGAGAGGCTTTTGGGAAGATTATTGTTAATGTATGTAGATGTTCAGTTTTTCCATATGCCATATAATGAGTAACACAGGATTATAGACTAAATGGTGGTTGCTGTTGTAAATTTTGTATTCTGTATTTTTTATCATAATAAAAAAATGGAAAAGGAATAAATAATCTTCTAATGTGGATCTTTTAATGTTGAAAGGAATTTTCTTTTGTAAAGAAAAATAAAGAAAAAATATGATAGCGTTCATTTTATGCCATTTTAAAATATGGTTAATTAGGAAATTAAGTACTGGTTCTCCAAAGTCCCAAAGTTGTTTATATGATTGAAAAATATTGTTGAGTTTTCAGCCACCATAATAATTGACAATGATTTGGGCTTACTGCTCCTTTGTTGTAGCAATGGTGAGTCTTGGTCATCAAGTATTCCTTTTATTCAGCTGTCTTTTCTAGTTTTTTTCCCTAGCATCAATAAGCCGAAGTCTGTGTTGCAGCTGTGAGTCTTTTCTCTAGGTAGATGACTATTCCATTGTGGAAATGAATACTCAATATTGGTCTCTCTGAGACATCTTTCTGAAGCAGAAATAACTGGCCTGGGTTGAACCTGCTGTTATTACATTATGACTTGACAGCTGATGCACTCAGCTAAATTAACTGAGTCAATTAAACATCCCAGAAAAAAAAATCCCTAAAAAAGGGACTTTAGGAAGATAATAACTTAAACATTAGAGATGGGAGGAACCATGGGAAAAGCCAGATTTATCTTGTCATGCTACCAATGACTAAGTTAGATAAATACATAAGGTTCCTGTGCCTAGCAAAACTACACTCAATCAAGTGTATTTCTACCACATGAATAAAGTAGAATCCCTTTAGGAAAAGAATGCCTATCAGTTGTACTGCAACAGATCCCACTCAACAAAAAATACAAGGGTTTGGAAGGAATCAGCAAATATATTTTGAACACTTCTTCTATAATGGTCGCAACCATAGCAAATAAATGCTTATAAGAAAAGCATACTGAAAATAACAAAATTCACATTCATGAGATGTTCTTCTAGAATTTTTCCTATTTAAGAATTTATGAGATCACAATCTCATAACAATCCACAAAATATATTATAGAGTTCTGCCTTCAAAATTCACAGTAAAAGAGAAAAATACCACTACTACACACAATTGATACGTGTGAAAGTTCAATTAAAATTTTTAGGTTTGCTTTGCAGAAGTTAGTTATTGTTGTTTCTGCATGAAGTAGAAGTTTAGAGTGAATAGTCTTCACTAGAAAGGATTTGTTAATACAGATTATAATTCATATACCTTAGATTATAATTCACATACTTTCATACATATTTTCTTTTGTTCTTCACTTCAGACATGTTTTCATTAAGTCAGTTATGGTGGCTCATGGCTACACTTCCAGAACTCAGGAATCCAATAAAGGAGGATTACTGTGAGTTCTGGGCTAGCCTGGACTATGTAATAAGACCCTGTTTCAACAAGACAGTCCTCATCAAAATATTTAATATCTTTTTTTTCTCTCTCTCTTTTTTTTAAAAAAATGATAATTTAGTATGTGCATATAATGCATTCTGATTATTCTCTCCCCAAAATCTTATCTTTCTCCCATCCCTGTAAGCTTCACATATACTAGTCTCTTTCCCTGATTCATTACTTATGGATTTGTTTGGGACTCATTTAGTTTAACCAGGGCTGTCTATGTGGTCACAGATTAGAACTGTCCATTAGAACTGAGTGGAGTTCCCATATAACTGAAGTCAATGATTATCTCACTCCCTGAGTCCATCAGTAGGAAATTATTCAGCAAGGAGGATGGTATTCTTTTAATATATTTTGTACAGGATATTGCTGGTTTTCAACCAGAAAAAAATTATCTAACTTGCTACAAGAAGTCTATATTAATTAGTCCTGTTGTAATTTTTCTAATTGACAATAAGGTCAACCTTTAGTTAATGCATTTATTTATTTATTTTTATATGTGTGTAATACAGTACACATATAGAAGTTAGAAGCCAGTTTGGGGAAAGCTGTTTCTTTCCTTCATGTAGGTCCCAGGGATTAAACTTTTGTCATTAACTTTGGCAGCAAATACCTTCATCCCCTAACCCCAAGGAAAATCTTTAACTTGTCCAAAGATAAAATAATTTCTATAATTCTTAAGATACAATGGCTATCCATAAGTCTCAACCAAGGCAATTTTAAAGGTCCTGAATAATTGTACTACTTTGAAAAGCAATAGAAACAGTAGTACTTGAGAAAAAGTTCAATAGGGACACTTACTGTCTTTAGTAATAGCACTTGCTACAATTTATCATGTGCTCACCCTGTGTGCACATCACACATAATGTGTAGTTACACAGTATAAGTGTCACAGCTCTGAAGTGAAAGGGATTCTGGTAATGAAAAACTAAAGAATCCCTTGTAAGTGTTGCAACTCTAAAGAGAAGGGAATTTTGGTAGTAGAAACTAAGGAATACCTTGTAAGTAAGTGTTATATCTCTGAAGGGAACGGTATCCTGACGGTTTTAAAAGCCAAGGAACACCTACAGTTGGGAAGGAAAGGTATCCTGGCAACCAGAAACCAAGGAATACCTATAGCTCTGAAGAGAAGGGTATCCTAACAGAAGTGTTACTGCTTTGTTCAGGCCAGGGATGATTTCTCCAGCAAAGTGTTACAGTCTTTTATCTGGGATAGGTTTCCCTAGTTTAAGTGTAACAATTTTACTTCAGCAGGTGATGGTTTCCCCAGCAAGGTTGTTACAGCTCTCTTCTGGAGAAGTGTTATAACTCTATTAACTATCCTAAAGTGAAAATTGTTACATTGTTATGTCTGTGTCTAGAAATTCTCAGAGACCACCAGGAAGTTGGACACGCTGTAACATGCATGAGAGTTTTATTGTTACATACAGGTTCCAAAGGAACCCTGGTACAGCAGAAAGCTATTGACACCCTCAGTCCTGAGGGGAGAGGAGTTTTAAAGAAAAAACTACGTGAACATGGTGCTGCACATTTTGGCATTCCAGGATTGGGCAAAGAAATACAGGGTACAGTAGCTATTAGCTGATTTTTATGGTGCGAACCTAACTTTTGGATCTATTGGCTGTCAGATGCACTCACAGACCTGGGCCCCACCCTCAGGTACCAAACACTACTCTGAAACAGAGCTTTGTAATGATGAATCTATGTGCTCACAATATCTCTGTTTTACTCTGCTCCAAGCAGGAAAATCAGTTCTTAGAACAATTAAGCCTCACTTAAGAGTTTTATTGAGAGGGAGGAATCCAGGAGAGTGGCTGCCTCTCCCAGGGCAGGAAATTGGCAGCTCCGAACTAAACAGATACAATGCTTATGTAGAGTTTTATAGGGGTGGAGCTTTCCCGGGTGAATATTTTCAAGTTAGGGTTTGATAGATCTCAGTATCTGAGCTGGGGACAAGTCCAGAAATTGATTGGATTTTATGCTCAGAGTTGGTTGGTCTTTGTGCTCAAAGATTAGTTAAATTTCTATTCCTGAGTTAGTTAGGGGCAGCATGTGTTTCCTTGCCTCTGTTCTCAGGGGCAGGATGTTCTTTCCCTGGCCTTTTTACCCTACACACATGTTGAATCTTTAGATCTCTCTGCAAAGTGAGTGATGTTGAACCTGTTGGTTAACACATACAGAAACCTGATCAACACACCCATGTAAGAAGACATGTAGTAGAATTGGATGTTGATCTGTCATGTGGCTAATCCCAGGCTTTACTTGTGCCTGCCCTGTGTTTATGTGGACAGTTGAAATAAAAGATTTCTTGGGGACCAAGTGTGGAGCCTTACTTTACTTCACTTCAAATGGCTGATTTCTAGTGGAGAAAATGATGGCATGTGGCCAAGTTTGTTTGCCTATTTGGTGCCTGTTTTGGTGATGGGATGGATTGTAGTGCCTCATACTTGCTAAGCAAACACTCAACTAATGACGTGCTCAACAGAGGGAAATTTAAAGGTGCTAATGCCAGCTGTTTGTGAAAAGCTAAATCTTGTGAAGCTTTCCCATCATTTAACAATGACTTTTCAATGAGAAGCTTTCAAGTGCCTTTATTGGCTGCTGCCAATGAACTACCAACAAACTCAGCAATGTTGTTTTCTTTGTGCTGGGAAAGGAAGTAAGGTCAAGGTTGCCTCAGAATCACAGAGAGAGATAGATGAAAACAAACAAACAAAAACAAATCACCTGTTGTTTTTTTAATCAGTCATTGTTTTTAACAATGGTTTAATGTTCTTATCAGCAATTGTATCTGAGCTTATTTATTTATTTATTCCTTTGAAAATCTCTAATCTAGAACAATAGGTATTATGCCAAGGCTTTAGAAATAACCCCAATATGTGGCATGATGATCATATTTTCAAAACACAGATGGGAGATCACATGCTGGATGAGAAGGTGCCTGCTGATCACACTGGTATAGAGCTTCAGAGTTCACTAAACAGAAACAGAGGCAGGTAATGAGGAGGCAAATGCAGACAGAAGCAGGGTAGAGGCTGGTTAAGTGGAGAGAAAGCATGTTCCCAGCTTCAGCTGGGCAATTGATCTTCTATTCCGTCCAGTTCTAGCCAACTAACCTGTTTGATTTTTGTGTGTATGTTGCTGGGGTTTAAACTATGACATTGTACATGCTGGACAAATGCTCTACTATTAAGGTATACTCTCAGTCTCCAATTTATTCTGAACTTTTAAAATTTTGAAAATTTTTTTATAAGTCTAGAATTTGTAAATGTTAAATTAGAACCTCCTAATTCTCATTCTTAAATTAGCTAAGATTTTGGCTCTGAAACTAATGTGGAGGACAAAGAAAAGAAATTCTCTATACCTTTTTTTTTTTTTTTTTATGAAGTATCTAGAGTTCTGATGTTATAGCTTGTTGCAGGCATTAGATGAAGTAATTCGAATCATCTGGCAGAAGCTTTTCTCTGCTTAATAACATCTAGTAGCTTTAACCTTAGTAAAGGGAATTCTTCACACTGTTATCAGTGCAGATAGCAGTTAGGTAGCTTGTCCAAACCATGATTCCAAAATAGACAGTTATCTCAGCATTGAAACAACGCTTACACAGATAACACTTAGGTAACATATCATCTGTGAAAAAACACTTTATTATTATTTTTTTATTCTTTTTTATTTATATTATATTTATCAAGAAAAACAGTAAAATGAATTTAAAATGCTGAGAAGTTAACAATAACTATAAAGAAGATAAAAATCATAAGCATGACTTATCAAGGGTGATAATGCAAATAAGATTGCTACACATATATTTACTTTGTGTTCAGCTTTCCCTCTGAATTTTTTTTTGCCATCCCTGTATATCCTTATTCAAGGTCCCTTCCCCCTCCCACCACATCAGGTCATTTTTTCTTCTCTGCAACTCCCCATCCCCTCCCTGGGCAGGGAGCAGACAGGCCTATGGTCCCACTGACTCAATAATGCTTGGATCAGTCTCCACTTCTGGCAAATCCAGTTATGTGCCCCCTCCCTCAAGAGTGAGTCAGGTGTTCCTATAGTTGGAGTGGGATCTGAAGGGTCAGTTCAGGGTGTCTCTGATCACCATCTCAGAAAGATAAGCAGGGGATGTACTCACTCATTAGTGGTCTCTAAACAAACAAACAAGAAAAAAAAGCCAAACATGCCCAAGCGCCAAACCACAACCACTGAACAGCTTGGGATCAGAGACACTTTTTTATTATTATTATAAAGGGTTACAAATATTTTGTTTGGAATGAGCACTGTTTTGTGTACACATATCTAGTTAAAGAAATAAAAAGACTAGCTGGAAACAGTTTCCCACAGTGCAGCGACAGAACCACATAAAAATTGAAATAGAAGAGCTTCAGCAATATGATTCAGAAAGCAATCACCCAGGCCTGAAGATCAGAGCAGCAAATCAGATAAGAAAGACAGAGTAATCACTGGAGAGGAGAGTGGTTGTGTGTCGGCGGTTACATGCTTGTGCTCAAATGAGCATGCACCCTCCTTCTTTCTTCAATTTTGATTTGAGGCTATATTTTGGATTATATCAGCCAAAGTTTAATCTACATTAAGAAACATTTTAAAGATTTGTCCTCTGAAATTCCTTTTGGAATATCCCCTTCACATTTTACCATTAAGATTTGGAAATCCAGTGAGGATTGCTAGTCACACCATCAGTTAGCAGGAACTTAGTTACAGTAACAAATAACCACACTCAGCAACCTGACTTTAATCTCTCAGGCATCTGAGTATTTAGCAAAGGTCACTCTATGCATTGGTTTACAGTGTTCACTCAAGAGCCAAGGTTGGCATAAGTTCTAATACCTGTTTCCAAGATTGGCATGGCAAGGACAAAACTTTATGTAAACACCCCCCTCCTCACTCCAGTCTGTGATCAGTATGGAAAGGCAAGGTTTCCAAATTGGTGACATAAAGTAAGACTCCATAGAATACCCTGTAGCTTCACCACTGGACTGTGGACACTTAGGCCTTGATAGGGAAGGACATGAGATTGTAAATCTCAGAGAATGGCTAAACATTTGCTTCATTTGAGACTTGCTTGATTTGTATGTGGCTACTGTGCCAAGGAAAAAAATCAGTATGCATGCTTCAGATTTGTTAACTATCAATAAACTTTCTGAAGGAGACTGATCCTAAAGCTTTATATACAACTACTACTAAACAATTCTGTGCAAATTTACCAAACTCTCAGAGTGGAGTTCAATGACTGGAGGGCTTGAGCCAAGGTAGATTCAAAGACAGTGGTGTTCTATTCTTGAAGCACAAATAAGTACTTCCCCTAGGACTTCCTACCACCTGGAGCCAGTTACCAAATCCAGGCATCACTTTTGTTCTTCATCTTGTGCATCCTTTCTTTGGAATTGAGCACTCTCCTTCAAACTTTTGCCAACTTCCCGATTTTCTCACCATCTCTAGTCTCGTTTTACAAACTGAGTCCCTGGTCTTTCCTTCATCAAGAACACTTACTAAACTTTCTTGAGGCAATTCCATTACATTAATATTCATATGCAAGTTGATTTAAACCTTATACTTCTTATCCATTATTTCTACAATAGACCCAGGTACTATCTATCTTCAGTTATTTATGTTCACCTCATCACACCTGAAACGTCATAGCCTTGACTCTTTTCCACCTTTCTACATTATGGAATGTGACATTGTCTCAGGTGGGAATGGGGGCATTCTTGCCTTTTCTTGCTTTTATTTCTATAGATAAGCCCTGTATACTGAACCTTGTCTAAAGCTTATAGAATCTTTCCAGTTGTCCCACCTTCTGTGCAATAAGACTTAGATGTCAACAACTAGTCCATCTGTCTGGCATCGTATTTGTTGGATTGAATAATAAATCTTTATTTAACCACTCCCTTCATAATAACTTCCTTTAATGGCTTCTGTGAACCTAGAAATGGTCACTTACATGCGAGCTCCCAGAGTTAGAATTCTAACACAAAGCTATAATTTCAGATGAATGAAGGTAAGTAGTACCGATGCTGAGAAATGACATGAGGCATGTCAGAGGTTTGTGAAATAGCAACAGGAAGCAATGGGAGCTGTAGACAGATGGTCTTCTGCTCATGAGGAAACTACCCCTCACAACAAATTGCAGACTAAGGTGCTGGAGAGATGCCTCAGAGGTTAAAACACTGGCTGCTCTTCCAGAGGTCCTGAGTTCAGTTCCCAGCAACCACATGGCTCACAATAAATTGAAGACTGAAAACATCATTTTTTTAAACTATAGGATTTTAAGAAATGATTTAGCCTGACTTGTGAGAACTTTCCAATTTCTTACATTGTCTATATTGGATCTTTGATATTCGTATCTTTGATCACAAGAGGGAAAGAATAAAATTACAATTAGAGTTTTGTTTTTGTAAAGCAAAATATAATTATTACAGTGATGACTTAATATTGTGTGTGCATGCACACACGCACATGTGTAAATGGATGCTTAGAATCAAAGGACTAGGGAAAATAAAGTTAGCAATGAGTAAAGTACATACTCTTCTAACCAAAGCTGATGACATTCAGATCAGAAGGAAATCATTCTGCTCAAGTCCTTACAAACTTTGGAGATGAAAGTTTTCATTTTATCTTTGAGCTTACTCTGGGGAGTTGGTAATAATCAGAAGGGGAAATGTAAGAGATTTCTAGAATGATTCCATAATAATTCACAGAAATTCAGAGAGAAGTTATTGTGCTGTTCGATTAGCAGAAGTACCTTCTCTTAAAAAATGTAGCCTCTCAGACTAGAGTTTGAAAACACTTCAATTTTGAGAAAACTGCAGAAACAAGCATGAGGTATTTTTAGTTTTGACTAAATGATGAATATAATGTTCATAATGTCATTTCTAGATTTTTTTCCCCAAGCCATTTGATAGGGCTTTATTTACACATATAAAGTCCTTCTTTGTAAGCCCAGAGTTATGTGTTTCATATGGACATATTGTATCCATTCTCCAGGAGATGCTAGGGGGAAAGGAATAACCTATCTAATAAAAAGAAAATAAATTAACATGCATTTACTGACTCTTCCCTAGTGTTAACTTGCTTTGATTTGTAAACTTGATTTAAAGCTTCCAGGGCTTTCTGTTACTACGTGCTCTCAGAGAGAAAGCACATTGAAACATACCATGGTGTGTATGTCTTGTCAGAAGAATAAGAAGTTAGTCCTTGCACAAGTTATTGTTTTTGATTCAACCAGACTGCAGTCATCAAGTCCAAGGTTTGTACATATTACCTGTGTTCAATGATTCTGTCAGCTTACTCAATAATTTTAATCTTAGTTTATCTAATTTATTAAAAATTATACTATGCTTTTATTTTAAAATTGACTCAAGTAAAGACTGGGGGTCAGCATGATAGGGCTAGCCTCTTCTGGGAATGTCTAAGTGCCTGATTCTCACTCAAACTATTTGCCAAAGTACAAGTATTCATCTAGGTAAGTTCTTGAATCTGAATGTAAATGCGATTAAGAGCAAGTGGAGAGACATTTACACTCCTGGAGAGTGCATTAATATCAATCCTGTTCTTTAAAATGATTAGAAGCTACATTATAAATGTTCTTCTCAGAAATTGTGTGATTGTCAGACATACTATTATTTTCCTTTTTTATCTCTCTAGTCATTGAGAAACCACAGTAGCACATGATATTCTCCAAGGCTACAAAGCTCCTGGCTACTCCCTCCAGAGTATCCAGGCTCACACTCCACTCTGCAGTTTCCTTTTAGATGATCTGGCAGTGTAGTAAACCTTCTAAGGTGCAGTGTCTTCAGCTAGGAAGGCAAGTACAAATGCATTGATTTCAGAGGATGCTTAAAAGCATACAAGGTGATTAAATGAATGCACCTTTGTTTTCTTATAATGTTAGACAAGACAGAGTAGCAAAAAAGAAGACACCTCATATAATGGTTAGTGCTTCTTTTTTGTATTTTATTGATTTATAAAATAAGTCTTTTTTATCCATGTATCTCCTTGCTTCCCCTCTCTTCCAATCTTTCAATCCCTCCTAGTCTGCCTTCAGCCTCTCCTTTCCCCCATCTCCTCTTCAAAAAGGGCAAAAAGTCCCAGGTGGGTCAGCTCAGTGTGGTGCATCCACTCCAGGCAAGTTCAATTTCTTCATCCTAATATCAGGACTGCGTTAGGTGTTCCTCTGGAGGGAATGGGCTCTGAAATGCTAGCCCACACACAGAAACACAGTCTGATCCCTCCCCTCGAGGCTCCACAGACTGCCCATGTCAATTAGCAGTTGTCTACCTTGGAGGACCTAGCTCCTTTTCCTGATGGAGAGTCTGTGTGAGCAAGGGGATAAGAATTGTGAATGTACTTTTAATAGTTTGATATTATTGCTGTTGTTGAAGTGGATACTGACAAGAAAATTGAATGAGTTTGTAGCATGTGAACATTAACATCCCTGTAAGGATAAAAACATTCTGGCTAAGTGTTAGTGCTTAGCTTAGTTATAGTTCATATCATAAATCAGAATTGTTTTGGGTCATCCCAGCTATTCCTTTGTTTTTCTGCGTTGGTGGGGAGTGAAGTTAGGGCCTTGCACATGATGCTAGATATACTCTGCCACTGAGCTATGTTCTCACTTCATCTTAATTTTTGTGTTTTCACTGTTAATTCACTGTCAACAATCACCTCTCTTGTGGTACTTATGGGAAAAGAAGATGTCACAGAAGGAAAAAAAGTGAAAGAAACCTTAGTTCATTGTCAGAGGTGTGAAAAACAAATTGTATGTAAGTAGACTGAGAATTGTTCTTCCCTCTTGTGATTGGTAAAGCTTCATGTTTAATTTTGTTAATTTTACAACCATCATTAATTTCAAAAATTCACAGTGCATTACAAGCTTGAATAACTACAGATGAATACAACTTGGATTTAACAAATATTAAAATCTAGAGTGATCTGATCCCAAGCCTGCCTTTCTTCTTCCTCGGTGAGTGCTTAAATGCCTCTTCTGAGAGACAGATTTTCTCATGCCTCCATGGGCTTTGGCCTTCCTTTCATCCTCCTTGTATATAGTTTGAGGGTCAGATGAAGGTCCTTAAATATCCTCTGTTTTCATAAAAGAGCATTTTACTTTACCAACAAGAGTAATTCACACAATAGCTAAGTGTGTTACATAAGCACAGAGATGTGAATTCCTCTTAAATTCAACATAGTTTGCTATGAGAATTTATATTGATGAGTAAGCCAGTTGATAGTATCTTAGTTACTGAGCAAATCAGAGACCATTTGTTAAACATTTGGAAAAGTAAAAACACTCAAGTGTTTTGATTTATAAAGCTTTCTCCACCAGGCTCTGAGTTAAGGCTTCAGTTTCCAGAGTGACAGTCTTGTTTGCTGAT
Source organism: Sigmodon hispidus (assembly GCA_004025045.1). Lineage (NCBI taxonomy): Eukaryota > Metazoa > Chordata > Mammalia > Rodentia > Cricetidae > Sigmodon > Sigmodon hispidus. The sequence goes on along the minus strand of PVIH01021939.1, from coordinate 12,074 downwards.
AGAATCTTTAGGAGATGAAGCCTAGGAGGAAATAGTAAGATCAGTGGGGACATGGCCTTGAAGGGAGTCCTATCCTCATTCCTTTGTGTTTCTTGGCTGAGGAGATCAGAGGTTTTTCTTTACCACCATGTACTTTCTTGCCACAAGCTAAAGATAATGTCATCAATCAAGCCTGGACCAGAACCTCCAATGATGGGGGCCAAAACAAGCTTTTTCTCTTTAGAAGGGCTATCTCAAATATTTATTATAGTGGTGGAAGGCTGTCTCATCCATCTAGATGATGAGAATCTTTCACATACATGATTTACTTTATTCTTCTAATGCAGTTATAAGTTTCTGTCCCTCCAACCACTCTCAACTACCCAGAAGCCACTTCCCAAATAATTGACTCTAAGGCTTAATATTACAGTAAATGCTTGGACAGTAGCTCAAGCACATTACTAACTAGCTCTTACACTTAAATTAACCCATAATTCTATGTTTAGCCGTTTGGCTTGGTACCTTTTCTCAATAAGAAATGCTTATCCCACTTTCTCTGTGTCTGGTGCCACTGTGTCTTTCTTTGTCTTTCCTCTTCCCAGAATTCTCCTAGTCTGGTTTCTCCATCTATACTTCCTGCCTGGCTACTGGCCTATCAGTGTTTTAGTAAGCCAATATGAGTGTCAAATGTATACAGTGTACAAGAGCATTGTCCCAGAGCATTCTAAGAATTAATGTGGTTTTTCATTAATTCATTTTAAGAAGTGGCTGATTCATCATCCTCTGTTGTCTTTGTTTAATTGTGCTTTTCATATTTTTCTACATTCTTTATCAGACAAGTATAACAAGTGCTCTCTGTCTTTTAGAATTTTGGTAAAAGTAATAAACTGTGGTTTCCTTTCCTTTCAAATAGTGTGAGTGCATTTTATCTTGCATCTTCTAGGAAACTCTTCTCTTGTTTGGAGATGAGGTTTCTGATTTTTATAGGCTAGCTTTAGGTTAGCTACCATATACCCTCATGCCCACCCCAGTTCCATCCTTGCTGCACCTGCATAACATCATCTCTGCTGCCTGAGATGGTTGCATTTATGTTATCTGAAAGCATGGAAGAGAGACTAGACCTTGTTTACAGTTGCCATCATTGATACATATTGAGATATTTGTTAATGACTTATTGATGTTTTAATTAAAGAAAAAAATGGGTGAGCTATGCCATGTAGTGTGAGGCTAGGGTATCTTCCACCAAAGCTACTGCAGTCCCAGGCAGGGACTTTGTAGAGAGATTGGTACATGCAGATCCCAGTACTCCACTCTGTTTCAGAGGAGGGTAGAGATGGTTTACTGGAACTCAAAGCACAATTTTTCTTTAGTTTTAATATTTATCACTTCCTTCAAGATTTTTCTTTGCTTTTATTCTGTTCTTCCACCCAAACAACAAAACTAATAAGCATTTTCTCCCCCAGAACAACTAAACCATCTTTTAAGTAGAAAACCCTCACCATACCACAGCACACATTTTTATTTTAATCAGCATATGATGAACCTGACAGGTTAGAGATTTTCACTCCTGGGTTGCCCATGTAGTTAAAGATGAATATTTTCTACAATACCTATCTCTTCTTGTGGACCTGAAAACTACTCTATTTCATTGAGTTTCTAAGCATCATCAACTGAAGGAAACATTATTTCATGGACAACATATAAAAAAACAACATCTTGAATCAAGGACATTAATATTAATAGCATATATGAGTAGTTTAGGGAGTTCTTTTTCTTTGTTCTATGCTTATCATATTCCTTTTATAAATATATAATATTTTAAAATGCAGATGGCCAAAGAATAATTTTCTGAACATTTATTACAAATAAAAAATCGTGTTAGGCTGGGTGCATGCCTACCATTACACCACTTGGGAAGCTGAGGCAGGAGAAACAGGAGTTTAATGTCATTGTAGACAGTATAGCAAATCTAGTTTAGCATGAGCTACATGAGACCTTGTAGAAAAGAACAGAGAGTGAGAAAGAAAATGAGGAGGGGAAATTGCTAAATGAAGCTGAGGCTTTGAGGCATCTTCTTTGTGTGCAGTGGTCCAGCTGAGCTGCTGTACTGAACCCAATACTGAATCTAGCATATAGATGTATTTTATTTTATTTCACCATACATGGGTATTTTATAAATAATCTTAACTTGTTTGGCACATTCTTTTCTATGAGGTTAAACTTCATTCATAAAACCAGATCTAGTGAACTTATATTTGCTCGGTATTTATTTTCCACCACAAGAGAAGCATTTTGACCAATTTTGCTCCATTCATCTTTATTATTCTAACCCTAAGCACTGAATTGAAGCAAATATAAAGTGTTTCATGATTTGTTTTTTGATAAATGCCTTAATATGTATCTTAAAACCATGGAGTTTAATAATTATATTCATTATTCCAAACAATATCTTAATATTACTAAATATCAGGTAGTATGCCATAAGGAATAATGGAATCCCAAGAAGTTAGATCCTTAGCAAAAGTGCATTTTGACCTGAGTAAGGCCCACAAAGGACTCTTAGATCAATTATCATGGTGAATTGGCAAAGCCATTATTTACATGGACCAGGCTCAAGTTTGATGGCAAAGCTTTTCTCAGGAGTCCTCAGGAGCATGAGTGTTTATGGATGATTGATCAGTGTGTGCAAAGAATATCAAATGCATTTACCTCTCCTGGCTGTTTGCAGCCTGAGACTGCTCCCTATAGAAACCGTGCCTATGTCTTTAGCCATCAGAGAAATGCAAATCAAAACAACTTTGAGATACCACCTAACACCTGTTAGATTGGCTAAGATAAAAGGCACAGATGACAGCCTATGTTGGAGAGGTTGCAGAGCAAGGGGAACACTCCTCCATTGTTGGTGGGAGTGTAAGCTTGTTTAGCCACTTTGGAATGCAATATGGCAGTTTCTCAGAAAACTGTGAATCAATCTCCCCAAGGACCCAGCAATACCACTTCTGGGTGTATACCCTAAAGAGGCACATTCACACTCCAAAGGTATTAGCTCAACTATGTTCATAGCAGCATTATTTGTAATAACAAGAACCTGGAAACAACCTAGATGCCCCTCAACTGAAGAATGGATTAACAAACTGTGGTACATCTACACAATGGAATACTACTCAGCAGTAAGAAAAAATGACATCCTAAAATTCACAGGCAAATGGATGGATTTGGAGAATATCCTCCTGAGCAAGGTATCACAAACTCAGAAAGATAATCAGGGGATGTATTCACTCATTAGTGGTCTCTAAACAAACAAACAAACAAGAAAAAAAGCCAAGCATGCCCAAGCTGCAATTCACAACACTGAACAGCTTGGGATCAGAAACACCCTGGACTGACCCTTCAGATCCCACTCCAACTATAGGAACACCTGACTCACTCTTGAGGGAGGGGGGACAAAACTGGATTTGCCAGGAGTGGAGATTGATCTAAGCATTGTTGGGTCAGTGGGACCATAGGACTGTCTGCTCCCTGCCCAGGGAGCAGATGGGGAGTTGTGGAGAAGAAAAAATGTCCTGATGTGGCAGGAGGGGAAAGGGACCTTGAATGGGGATATACAGGGATGGCAAAAAAAAATTCAGAGGGAAAGCTGAACACAAAGTAAATATATGTGTAGCAATCTTATTTGCATTATCAAAAAAAGAAATGCAGATAAATAGTCATCTATGATAACCAAACTTATATTCATGTTAGATTTTTGCAGATATACAAAGATATATTTCAATTAGGTAGGTAGTTTTCAAACACTTCAAAGACATGCAGAATATGGTATTTTAAATATTTTTAAGAACTTAGACTTTTCTGGGTAGTGAAACAGGTCTGTTCCTGGCAGCACCAATGTATTTTAAGAAAATGATGGGCATTGAAGAAACTTCATGTGGAATTTACTCTGTGACAATAGTTAGCCACTGCACAAGAAACTCTTCTTGTATGGACTGCTTGATAGTATGCTGTATAAACTGGACATGCAGGTTCCATAGGAAAGTGACCTTTGAACTATGGCAGGACAAGCCGAGATGGTCCTTCAGGTTCCTGCTTTGCAAAGAAAATTGCCAGGCATCCTTCAGGACACAAGAAGAAGTGACTGACAAACTGCCAGATTTCCTGCATCACTGAAAGGTATACCAGAGACACTGGGCCTACTATAGGCTGAAGATGAGGCCCCAACATTACAAAGGAACTTTGGGTGACTGTCCAGGCAGAAGGTATCATCTCTGTTGTTTCTAGACTTTGGAAGTTGCTTGCACTTCCTGTTTATTTAGGTAATATTATATCCTTCTGTGTTCTTTGATGTGGTTGAAAATTTAATAATTATAGGTATAGTTTTTCTTAGTTATTTTTAAAGGTATATTAGATATGAAACTTTAGATTCACAAAGATAATGTAAATAATGGAATATTTTCTTTAATTTTTTTAATACAAATAGACTGGATATTGTAACTGTAATTCTTCCTTGATAGCTGTTCTTTTGTTTGTAGTTTTTCTCTAATGAAATTGAAACCTTCCTTTTTGATTAGACAGAAAAGAGGAAATGTGCTAGGATTGTTTTCTGTATGTGATTCTATAAATAAAGAGCTGTTTTTGTCTGTGTTAAAAAAAAGAAGAGAAAAGAAAAGAAACCGTGCCTATGAAGACCTCCTACTGAGACTCACTAACCTTCCAGCTGTGCTGTGTCTAATAAACACTCTGAGGTTCCAGGTTGAGATGGTTGGGTTGGAGAATTGCACCAGATCCTAGCTTCATCATATGTGTGCTCATGTCTGTGTTCACTTTCTCACTGCCCCTCGCCAGTGTTTCAATGTTTTATGTATTTTCTTTAAGTTTTATTTGATTTGAGGTATATCCCAAGTGAACACAGTGAATTTGGTCAGATTGTCTATTAGCTCCACTTCCATCTATCATGTCTTTCTAATTATTAAAAACTCTCCTTTTATTTCTTTCTTGAAAAATAAAATGGACTTGTGGTGTTTCCACGGTAGTATTCTTAACCCCTTAACTTACAGTTGGATCCAGGAGCTTCTTTAACATTAGGTCAGAGGTCTCTCACAGCTGCTCCATGTCACATGGTTCTTTCTCTACATGTTGACATGGATAAGAAGTTCATTTTTGTTGCACTGAAATCCACCTGTCAAAAGTGTTTGCATATCTCTGGTACCTCAGGTACACATGAGTTGTTCTCAGGAAGACCTGCTCCAGCTCTTCTTGAAAGCCAGTCTGTGTTTCTCTTTGTAGCTCATTAATTCTCACTGCCAAACTTTTGCACAGTTATACTTCAATGAGTCCATTTTCTTGTTAGAGACATTTGTCTGTGTCCACTTTTTATTACTCAAAATAGTACTATGGCTAGCTTTCAATCCTTTAATCTATTTAGCCACTTAGTACTATTGCTGAATCCTCAGAGAAGCATTTCTGGCTTTACTAGGCATTGTCTTATTTCCCTTTAATGTGTATTCCCAGTGCTTCTTATCATCATAACACTGATTGTTTTTTTTCTCGGTCTCATAATGTATAATTGCACCTCATTTTAGAAGGAATTTTGTATTCTGTGGTTATTAGTAATACCAACTTCCTTTCATGTTTATTAGCCTTCTCATTTCTTGTTTCATAACTTCTAGAATTGCTTGTCACTTAATTGCAGGGTTGTTTGTTTTATTTTTACTTTCTTTTAAGATTTCTTTTGATAATTTGAGTATGAGTTCTGGAATTGTTCTTTAAGAATTCCTAGTCATTTCTCTTCTTGTGGCTGTGACTACTGTCTGACAAATAATTAAGAAAGGAAAGCTTCATTTTGACTTACCTTTGGAGAGGGTTTACAGGGTAGATCAAGGAGGGATGGAAAGACATGTCTGAGGCAGAAGGAACATAAGCTGGCCAATTACATTTTTCCAGACCTCTGGAAACAATCAGGCAACCCTCAAAACCCATCTTCAAGCTTCTTGGGATTTCATTTGAAGATCTCTTCCATGTCCTACACTTAGATTTGACAGATTGGCTTTTCTGATCGATAAATAAGTATTTGTGTGTTTGTTTGTTGAGAGAGGGTCTCATGTAGGCAGTATTGGGCTAGCTCTTGGGAAACTCTCTCCCCTGTCACCTAAAAGGATGTTGGATAGACTTGTGCTACCACACCAGGCTTAATAACAAAGATTTTAATGACAGTGTGTTGTTCATATCTTTCTGTAAAATGAGTTTTCTGCCAGAGTATTCCTCAGTTTGTCCTCAACATGTATGCCCTGTCTAATCATCTATACAGATAACCCACAGCCCTTTGAATGAAGTGCTCTGAGAACTCTGTGGAATGGTCCCTATAAAGTCTTCTGAGTTGCCCTGCAAGGCTCCAACAACTTAAGTTCCTCCTTTACAGTCTACTCTTTGATTTAACCTGATTTAAGGGATTTTCTAAAGGGAACAAAGAAAGCCCTGTCATGAACATGACCCCTATTGCATGAATTCAGCAGTTGTTTGACATGATCAGGTTCTTAAATTTAGCAGCAAGGTAGATGGAAACAACTAGACATAGCCTTTTGGGTGTGAGAACAACATTCTCCAAGACCACCATATTGACATTTTCTGCAAACATTTTTGTTGTCTGGCTGAATAAACTTTATTTGGTGTTCCCTGAAAAGGATCAGGTTTAGATACATTTGTAAAATGTGTTCTGTTCAATAGTCCAAGATAAAAATGAGATTTAAAATTTTTATGCAAATAACTGAAGAAAGCATTCTCAAGATTCAGTAAGTATAAAAAAAGTTTGCTTTTGCCAAATTCTAACATAATGCCCACATCTAGATATATCACTGTTCATTTTTCTATTTGCAAGTTTCAACACACACCTTGCAAATTAGGTAGTCTAGGAGAGATTTTAGCAAGATATTAGTGTGTACAATATAGCCTTAGCAATTAAAACAAAGCTTTTGATTTAATAGTTTACTCTTTATTATAACTTTGACCTGTCCAAACATTTATTTGAAAAAATGTCCAATTATTTAAGGAGTTTGTTATACAAAAGCACATATTTAGTTTATTCCTTTTATCAATATTTGCTGAATATACTTAGTGTATTCTAAGCTTTATGTAGGTTACTAAGAACATAGAAATTAAAGCACTAATTAACATAGGCTTCTGGCCTTGAAGAATTCATAGATTCTAACAAACACAAACCTCTATGATTTCTTTAGTGTTTGGTAAATATTCATATGCATATGCACTAGCTTTAAAATAAGTAGTATTTATTTGCTTCACAGAATCTGTGCTACTTTACTTCCATTTTCATACAAGAAAATAGACAGCAAAAATAGCTCTAGGGTACATATTTAGTTTTTGATGCATCGACAGCCTTCACTACAGCCAGATCCTGCATATGCTTCTTTTGGATTGTTGTTATTTGGCCAAACACTTGATTATTTCTTTGGCCAAGTAGAAGTGAACAATTGAATTGGGACAATCTTAGGATAGAATGTCTCTTCTGGGTGTGGAGACACATGTCTGTAATCCTAGCACTAGGAAGCGAAGGCAGGAGGATCCTGACTTTGAAGCTAGCTTTCACTAAATATACCAAGAACCTGTCTAGCCTGCACTATATAGTCAGAATCTGTCTAGCTTGTACTATATAATGAGAACCTGTCTAAAAATATACAAAAACATAAAACATGAGATTTGAGCTAATGCTTAGTGTACTTGCTTTAGAATCCTGAGGTATTGCAAGGAAATTTTCAAGGCATTCCTTATTTTCTTACTGGGTCTAGTTGAGAGATTGTGCACTCAGGTAGCCTCTCTTGGTTTTACTCATTTCCAGCATCTGTGTGGAATTCCTGTTCAATTCTACTTTGAATTCATTTTCTAGAAAAATCACACATCTCTGATATGAGGCATATCTATCTATAGGTCAGACATTTGTGAAACCAAAGCATGTAACTGAGTGAGATGAGAGGTCTGGAGTAATTGTTAGTTTCTCTTTTTGATTTGTTTATTAGGCTAAAAGACGTTGTATCTAAACATGGGATATATGATCACATGCACATTCTTAAACACTATAAGCCTCTCTGAATACATTGTTGCATGACATCATGTACTTATATTGAAAATATTGTGCAAGTGAATGTAAAATATGAAGAGAATGGCAGTTCAACATGCAGAAGGAGGAGCTCACGTGTAGAAAGATGATTAGGCTCCTGGGGTAGGTGTGAAGCTCCCCTCACTGCAGGCTCTAAGTTCTGGCTAAGTTCCTTTGGAGAACTACTTTGACTTATGGTCAGACTGGAAAATAAATTGACTCAGATGATTCCTAGAAATCTCTCATCCATGGAAGTCTATGGGAGTTCTCAATTGTTCATGTATCATTATCTTTTATATTCATAAAACATAGAGTAGTCTTTGAACATACTCATGTGTTCCAAGTACACGTTTGTTTTTCCCATCTAATGTATAATTAAGCCCTAAAAATATCCCTTCTTAACAAATAAAAGTTGTATCTCTTCAAAAGAAAATGGTGCTAGAGAAATGACAAGTCATAAAGAGTATAAAGTACACAGTGAATAAAACACTTGACATGTCTTAAAACTTATTTTGTTTTCAATTATAAAGTATTAAAAGAGTTGCTTTATTGCAAGAGAAAGAGTTGGAGAAGAATCTTATTAGAAAAAAGATTCAGTGAAGTAGAAAGTCCAAAGGAAGTAATTACACATAGATTAAAGCTCCAAGGTCAAAGTTTCCCAATGTCCAGGGATGCATAGCCAGTGTGAATGTCATGAACTTACATGGTTGCCTGCCAACCTCTCTTACAGTTTGGAAGCTTAATGCTTCTTGGTAATGAGCCACCAAAATGATAAAATCCATTTATCATGTTGTGGATGTGGTCTGAATAGTTTGCAAAAGCTCCTTGTTCCTTATAACACACACATTTGTTATAAATACAACTTAGTTTATTCCTCAAAGAACACATGGCATTGTTTATATAATTAATTAAAAAATACATTGAGATCTTTGAATTTAGAATGAAACTCTCTAAACATCAGGGTAGTAAGACAGGGGCAAGAAGGAGAAATACACACAATGGTGTGCAGTCAGAACTGCCAGTGGGGATGAATTGTGGTAAAATTCTATCTACTAATGGTCTAGAGGAAACGAAACTCTGAGACAGATGGCTAGAACAGAAATAAGTTAAAATAGCTAGGAGGTCCAATCCAGCACAACTGTTTCATAGTCTATGACCCATAAATAGTTTTACATTTGTTAATGCTTAAATAAAAAAAAAAAAACAAAAGAGTGAGAGAACTAGCCTTGCCCTATATCAGCTATAGTACACAGGAGAGCGGGCAGTATACCCAGTCTAAACAGCACTCTAGAGCTGATCCTATTGTCAAAGGGGCCAGTATTTTGAGGGCATGAGAGCAACAGAGCTGACATTATCTCCCTTTGTATGTCCTTTATAGTGATTGGGAGAGAGCCTTGCACTTTGCCTGGGCAAAACAGTAGAGCTGGACCTGGTGGTGTGAGTGTGACCTGAGAGCAGGTGCATTGGGTGGGTGAACTAGCCTGGGAAGTGGTAGAGAGATTCCATGGGTAGTTATGATGAGAAAAAGCTGGCAGACTGACCAACCCAGCAACCACCCAGGCCCAGAACCAGGGGTTTGAGTTAGCATACCCCAACATCCACCTGATCTATGAACTGTTTGGAGCTTGTGAAGGAGATGAACCTACAGATCCAAAACTGCAAGAGATCCATGACACAGGACATCTAAGAGGAGCCCCAGTGAGAACCCATTATCTTGGTGTAGCAGACGCCAGAGGCTTTGAACCAGAGCAAAGATTCCTAGCAATGAACACTTACAAGTAAAGATGTATGAACTAAAGGGTAAAGAGAGTGATTCTCGGGACTGTTAGTTTTTTTGCACGTGGGGAGAGACACACACACTCACTACCAGGTGCCACACGAGAGTTAGTTTAGAGAGTTACCAAGAGGCAGGTACCGGGAAAGAGCAGGAGAGAGAGGAGAGAGAGAAAGACAGGGAGAGAAGAGGGGGGAGTGGGGAGAGAGAGTGGGGTGCCAAGTCCAGTTTCTTTTTAAGAGAAGGGGTGGGCACGATCTGCGTAGCCACGCCTTGGGATGTGCTCTTTGTATACATCATCATGCTGGCTTTACCACATGGCCATTACAAGCCAGGATTTCTTATTTCACCCAGCACGTGTCAGGGACACTTATAGGGACCACACTAAAGATTCTACGACAAGATTCCTCTCTATCTTTTCTTTGTTTTATTTCTTTATTCAAGAATAGTTTGGTTTTTTGTTTTTCTTTTAAGTTTGTTTTTGTTTTGTTTTGGGGGGCAGAGTTTTTAGGGGAAGAGGGCAGATGTGAGAGGGCAGGAAGATAAAGATAAGTGGGATTGGAATGCATGTTATAAAATCCACAAAGAAACAATAAAAGGTTTTTTTTTTAAAGTAGACTATTTTATAGCATATCAAAATCAGGATTTGGTGTTTTATTGGAACATACTCACCTGTATTTAATTTTCTATGATTCTTCCCAATTTTCAGAGCAGAGATGGAATATTTACACCAGAAAATGTTTGGGCTTTCGTGTTTGGTTCTTTTATATACGTATATATATAAACATGTTAGTCTTTTACCAGAGGATCTTGCAAAAGTCAAAATTATCACCAGTAGAGGGCATTTTTCTTGATTGTATTGGTATTGGGATAACCAATGTTTGTTCCAAGTCTGTGTCTTAGTTTGAGAACCTGATTTGCTACATTAGCATATTGGAGTTATCATAGGTGTTGTAAAAAGTTTTTTTTTTTTGGCTCTTGTTTTGGGTCTGAGAGGTTTGTGACCTGGTGTGCGTGGAGGTTTGGAACTTGGTTTGTGTCGCAGCTTTTGTCTCTCAAAGAAATTAATCACACACTTATATCTTTTACCTTGTTTGGGCCATATCTTAAGCACATTACTAGCTAGCTCTTTCATCTTAATTTAACTCATTTTTATTAATCTTCCCACCATGTGGCTCAGCCCGTGACTGGCCGGTACCTCTTACATGTCTGTTCCTCTTGGGGGTCGAATGGAGACTGACCTAACTCCACCCTTTTCCTACCTGCCTGTGCTCTGATTCCCCATCCACTTCTACGGTGCTCTACATAGGCCAACACAGTTCTTTATTTACATCATACAGAACATTCCACCACATTTCCTCTTTTCTGTCTAATCAAAAAGGAAGGTTTTAATTTTTATATAGTAAAATTATAACAGAACAGCTCTGAAGCAGGAATTACAGTCACAATATTTAGTCTATTTGTATTTACAAAATTAAAGAGAATATTTTACTATCTATCTTATTATTGTGAGCCTAAAGTTTTATATCTAATATATCTTTTAAACTAAAAAGAACTATATCTACAATTATTAAATCTTTAATAACATCAAAGACTCACAGAAGGATATATTATGCAAATAAACAGGAAGTGGAAGCAACTTTTGAAGTCTAGAAAATGACAGAGATGACCCATGTCCACCTGGACAGTCATTTAAAGTTTTTTTGTAATGTTGGGGCATCTATCTTTAGCCTTTATGGCAAACTTTTTAGTGATGCAGGAAATCTGACACAGTCTATCAGTCGCTTCTCCTTGTGTCCTGAAGAATGCCTGGCAATGTTTTTTTGCAAAGCAGGAACCTGAAGGACCATGTTGGCTTGTTTTGTTAATGTTTAGAGGTCACTTTTCTGTGGAACTTGCATGTCCAGTTTATACAGCATATTATCAAGCAGTCAATATCAGAACAGTTTTTTGTTTAGTGGCTTACTGTTGCCACAAAGTAAATTTTACATGAAGTTTTTTTTTTTTTTTTTTTTTTTTTTAAAAAAAAAAAAAAAACAGTAAAAAGAATTTAAAATGCAGAAGAGTTAACAATAACTATACAGAGGATAAGAATCATAAGCATGGCTTATCAAGGGTAGAAATACAAATAAGATTGCTACACATATATTTTCTTTGTGTTCAGCTTTCCCTATATATCCTTATTCAAGGTCTCTTCCCCCTCCCAACACATCTGGTCAT
>PVIH01021938.1:17244-28537 GCA_004025045.1 Sigmodon hispidus | reverse complement strand
GATTCCCTGAGCAGCAGGGGCTGCGGGTGTGGCCAGGTGCAGAGTTCAGCTGCCCCTGCTCCAGAGTGCGCTGGGATGCAGCAGAGAGCACAGGTCCCGGTGGCGGAACCAGAAGCAGTGTGAGGTCAACTCTCCCTCCCAGGCCAGGATACAGGCGCTGAGGCCCGCCGAGCCCTCCTCACCTCTGGTCAGGGTTCAAATCCGCCCCTCATAGACCCCTGCAGTTGGTTTGCTCAGTTCACTCAGTTCAGGGTCGCAGTAGGGCTCTTAGTAGATTTCCTGAGCAGCAGGGGCTGCGGGTGTGGCCAGGTGCAGAGTTCAGCTGCCCCTGCTCCAGAGTGCCTGGAGTCTCTCTTAAGTTCCTTCAGATCCCAAGCTGTTCAGTGGTTGTGGTTTGCAGCTTAAGTGTTCTTTGCTTTTTGTTTAAATTCCACTAATGTGTGAGTACATTCCCTCCTTATCTTTGTGAGTTTGTGATACCTTGCTCAGGAAGATATTCTCCAAATTCATCCATTTGCCTGAAAATTTTATTATATTGCTTTTTTACTGCTGAGTAGTACTCCATTGTGTAGATGTACCACAGTTTATTAATCCATTCTTTAGTTAACAGGCATCTAGGTTGTTTCCAGGTTCTTGCTATTACAAATAATGCTCCTATATAATTAGTTGAGCTAATGAGGGTCTTTAGGGTATATGCCCAATAGTGGTATTGCTCGATCCTTGGGGAGATTGATTTGCAGTTCTGAGGAATCACCATACTGCATTCCAGAGTGGCTGAACAAGTTTACATTCTCATCAACAATGGAGGAGTGTTCCCTTTGCTCCACATCCTTGGCAGCATAGGCTATCATCTGTGCTTTCAATCTTACCCATTTTGACAGATGTAACATAGTATCATCTTTTGTTTTCATTTGCATTGCTCTGATGGCTAAAGATGTTGAACAATATTTCAAGTGCCATTTGTAATTCTTCTGCTGAAAATTCTTTTTTTAGTTCTGAATCCCATTTTTAATTGGATTATTTAGAGTTTGTGGCTCTAGTTTCTTGAGTTCTCTATATATTTTTAGAGATCAGTCCTCTATCACTTGTAGGGTTGCTGAAAACCCTTTTCCATTCTGTAGGCTACCATTTTTGTCTTGTTAACTATGTCCTTGGCCTTACAGACACTTCTCACTTTCAGGAGGTACCACTTATTGTTTGTTGTTCTTAATGTCTGTGCTACTGGTGTTACATGTAGGAAGTGATCACCTGTGCCAACACATTGGAACGTATTTCCCACTCACTTTTCTATCAAGTTCAGTGGAGCCTAGGTTTGTGTTGAAATCTTTGATTCACTTGGATTTGAATTTTGTGCAGGGTGATAGGTTTCAATCCATTTGCATTTTTCTACACACTACCATCCAGTTATTCCAACACTATTTCTTGAAGATACTATCCTTTTTCTATTGAATATTTTTGGCCTCTTTGTCAAAAATCAGATGTTCGTAGGTGTATGGATTAATATCAGGGTCTACAATTCTATTTCATTGAACACAAGTGCTTTTAAGCCAGGACCAGGTGTTTTAATTATTGTAGCTCTATAGTATTGCTTGAAGTCTGTGATGGTGATGACTCAAGTTTCTTTTGTTGAACAAAATTGTTTCAACAATCCTGGCTTTTCTGTTATTCCAATTGAAATTGAGTATTGTTCTTTCAAGATTTGTAAAAAAAAAAAATGTGTTGGGATTTTGATGGGAATTACATTGAATCTGTAGATTTCTTTTGGTAAAATTGCTAATTTTACTATGTTAATCCTACCTGTAAAGGAGCATAGGAGATCTTTCCATTTTCTGATATCCTATTCAATTTCTTTTTTAAGTGATTTAAAGTTTTTGTCAAACAGATCTGTTACTTCTTTGGTTGTAGTTACACTGAGGTATTTAATGCTATTTGCAGCTATTATAAGGATGATGTATCTCTTAGTTCTTTTTCAGCCCTTTTATCTTTATTGTATAGGAGGGCTACTGATTTTTTTGAGTTAATCTTGTATCCTGCTACATTGTTGAAGGTGTTTTTCAGCTGCAAGGGTTTCCTGTTAGAATTTTGTGGGCCATTTATGTATACAAACATATCATCTGCAAAAGAGATGGTTTGTCTTCTTTTCCAATTTGTATCTACTTAATCAATTCTTTTGTCCTCTTATTGTTTTAGCTAAAACTTTGAGAACTATGCATTTTCATTAAATTCTAGGAAGTCTTTAAATTCTTTCTAATCTTCTTCCTTGACCCAGAGGCGGTTCAATATATAGATGTTCAGTTTCCATGAGTTTGTAGGCTTTCTATAATTTTTGTTGTTGTTGAATTCCAAATTTCTACCATGGTGGTCTGATATGATACCAGGGGTTATTTCCATATTTTGGTATCTATTCATATTTGCTTCATGATAAGGTATGTGTTCAGTTTTAGAGAATGTTCCATGGAGTGCTGAGAAATATTTATATTCCTTTGTCTTTGGTTGGAAGCTTCTTTAAATATCTATTGAGTCCATTTGGGTCATAACATCTGTTAGACCCCTTATTTCTCTCTTGAGTCTATGTCTGGTTGACCTATCCAAGGGTGAAAGTTTTAAATTTTGCTAATTTCTAGGTCTCTCACTTTTTCTAGTGTTTGCCAGTTAATACATGAAACTTCAACAGTGCCTGGAGCACCAAGACCCACAGATTGGCAAATCCAGAGACCTATGACAGGACCAAATATGACTGGACAAATAATTTTAATTCAATTATTGCTAATGCCACTCTGCTATACTTAAATATTGGTGCCTACTTCAATTGTCATCAGAAAGGCTTTGTCTAGCAACTGATGAAAACAGATGCAGACTGAGAGCCAAACATTAGGTGGAGCTCGGGGAATCCTGTAGAAGAGGACAGAAAAGATGGTAGGATTCAAAGAGGTCAAGGACACCTCAAAAAAAATAAAGAAAAAGAAAAAAATAAAAGACAATAATAGAGTCAACTAACCTGGGCTGATAAAAAGCTCATAGATTGAACTGACAACCCAGAAACCTGCACTGGTCTGACCTGGACTCTCTTATAAATGCTTTAGTTTATCTTCTGTGTCTATACAGATTTTCATATATATAGTTATTATTTGGTGATTTTACATCATGCACCCTGTCAAACTCAGTTGTCAGTCCTCTCAGATTCATACCCCCACTTATGATCTCCCTATTTACAAAAACACCCATTCATCCTGCTCATTTACGTACTGGAGCATAATTAAGCCCCCTGTGGCCAGACCTGTAGTATTATAAATGAGACTCAGAGTTAGTTATGGGAGAAAGCTAAAATATCAGGGAGAGGAAGCACCACAGACAATTCTCACCCAGCTGTCTTGCAACTTCCTCATCCTTGTTCCTAGTGGCTTCTGCCAGTCACTCCTGTCCTGTCTGGGTTTCTACAAGCACTTATATACCCATCCAGGTTAGGATTAAAGGTGTGTATCCTTGAACTCACCAATGGCCATCAATGCAGAAGTGAGGCACTGTGTCATTTAGCTAAGTTCCAGCCTTGGGCTCTTGTATACTATGTCAACTTTATTTTTTTTAAGTCCACTAATGAGTGAGTACATCCCCTGCTTCTCTTTCTGGGTTCTAAATTATTTTATTTTCTTTAACTCTGCTTTGTCTCTGTGATTTTTAACTTTTTATTTTATATTTCTTTCTTTTATTCTCTCCATGGTTGGCCATGTGGGTGTGTGGCTGGATCCTGGGTTTCTCCTTTTCTCATTCCTCAGTGTCTTCCTTAGATTTATCCTCCTACTTACTTTTTCTGCATCATAGCCATATCCACTTTTCTGAGTTGCCTAGCTATTGGCCTTCATTGCTTTATTACGTGTTTTAGGGAGGCACAGTTTCACAGAGTTAAACAAATGTCACATAAAAAATGCAGCACATCTTTGCATCATTAAACAAATATTTCATAGCATAAATAATTGGAACCCATCTTAAACGAATATTTTACAACATTACTCCTTATACTGGGTCACCTTGATCAGCTTTAATGTATGGTGACAGGCTAAGTCTTACTTCAACTTTATATACCATGTTTTCTTGATATTGAGGGGAAATTTCCCTTTCCTGAAGAGAAATGGAGAAATGGATTAAGAGGTAGAAACAGGGTGAGGGCAAGGAACTGGGAGGATAGGAAGAAGGAGAAACTAAAGTTGAATGTAAAATGTTTTTAAAAAATAAATTGTCAGCTCGTATGCCAGTCAAATGACTGCAACTTTTCTTTGCAAGTCTACCATCATGGACTCTAGCCCTCTGAAACTGTAAGTCCATATAAATTCTATAGTTTGTATTGGTCATGATGGTTTATCACAAGAGGAAATCTCTAATATAGATCTGCTGGTTTAAAGAGTTTTTTGTTTAACTTCTCATGTAATTATAAATTTATCAATAAATAATTTACCTATTTTTATTCTAGTCACAAAATATAAGTGCAGTGCAAAAAGCTAATAACTGAGAGATAAAAGATGAAGTAGTAGCAACTGATCATTCTCAATTTATTGACATTTTTAAGTTTGATGACTAGAAAACATCAATGAAAGTATAATTTAGCAAATTTATTTGGATCATCACCAATAATATTTTTATCATCTAGTAATAATACTAGATTCTTTATGTGAATTTAAGAAGCATTCGCTTAAGAATCACGTTTAAGAACATTTCAAAGTAATTTGCCTTTGATGGGTATTTGGTGTTTGATTATATACATTTAATTAACAATGCTAAACTACACAATAACATTATTAATCTTACCATTACTATTAATAAATTCTATATTATTCATAAATAAAAACATTAGTGTATAAAACAAGAATTAAGAGTAGAAAAGTTTTAAGAAGTAAAGGAATATTTTTATATGTAATGCTAATTTTATTGCATTTAAAATACCTTAAAAGAATACCTGAAATAAGGCAATTTATAAAGAACAAGCTTTTTTCCTATTAGTTATGAAATCTGAGAAGCTTAACATCAAGACACAAATACACTTAAAATCTGAGAGGCATTGTTCTTTTTATAAAGATTAAATTTTGAGCATTGTGGGTTTTATTTTTTAATAAAGGGAAATAAATGGCCAAACCTATCCAGTACTCTGTAAAGCTCTTCTGTACAAGCATTGAGAATATTCATAAAATAATCCTTCATAAATTGTTTATTCCTTAAAATCTTCTCTCTGAGTAGAATTATAGTGGTAACTACATTTTGAAGGACACAAATATTCAAAGCATAGCACTAAATAAAGGATTTTCCAAGCATAGAAGCAAGGAAAGGAGATGCATGCTTAGGTATTTTAATTAGAGTTTCTACTGCTATAATGAAACACCAAGACCTAAAATAAAGCAGGGAAGAAATACCTTTACTGGGCTTATACTTCATTATTACTGTTTATCCTCAAAGGAAGATAGGACAGAAATGCAAACAGGGCTGAAATTTGGAAGGAAGAGCTAATTCAAAGGACATAAAGGGGTGATGTTTGCCAGCTACTCCCCACGGCTTTCCCAGTCTCCTTTCTTAATAGAGCCCAGGACTACCAGCTCAAAGATGATACCACTACAATCAATCAGTACTTGAATTTCTTATGGAGAAAATAATTGTTTTTTATATAAAATAGAACAAATTGTAGTCATGACTCATTCTACAATAAAAATGTAGCCTTAATTGTTGCTTGATAAATCTAATTGTATCCATAGACATTGCTTTATAGTTGAATAACTAAAAATTTTTCCAGGTCTTGTGATGTTACAGTTCTCAACAAAAAATGGCTTTTTTTAAAAAATTAATCCTAATTAAAATGAACATTTATTTATGAAGATATACGCGAATTTCTTTGACTTTATGCCAAAAGAGATAATTTTGAATTTATTTCACAATGATTTATTAGAATTGAATAATTTCAATGTATAAGTTATTTGTATAACTCATCATGTGTTTATTTGGTTTAGGAGAAATAAACAGCTTACAGACCACTTATGCTTTTGAAGGGCACACACATTATCAAATGTACTGAGACTTCATTTGTAATTTGATTTATTAAAAGCAGCATTGATTACTGAATTCTAAATAATGCCACACTTTAGAAAGATATAATCTTGCTCTGTGAGTCAGGCCTGCTTTGTACTCACTGTGCACTCTGATTAAACTTTAACTTTCAGAGACCGTCCTTTCTACATATCTTAATATTGGTAGTAAAGGCTCAAGATAGGTTTTAGTCATGAAGAAGATGAAAAATAAACCAGTATCACAGCAAAGAAGAGGGATAAAACTTGTTACTATAAGACCATACAGACTTTAGGAGAAAGAATTTAGTCTTTTTGGTTATCTTTTTATTTTTTAAATATCTGAGTCATAATTGAGCATATTACTTGTCTTTATTTGAGTCAGAATATGATTGTATATCTCAAACAGCTTTCCAAATTATAACCACCTTGGCTTAGATTTTTGAGCACTGAGATTATACATATGTACCATCAAATATTGTACAGAAATGTGCTAACTAGATAGCATTTTGTTATATTGGCATTATTTTTAGAATAGTATCCAAAACCAAATATTGATGTTATGAGCCTCTACTTTTCCTTGCAGCCCTATCCTCTCACTTTTGCTCACTGAACATTTGGTACCTCATCATTTACTGTGACCTTAACTATGTACAATGTCCCCTCAACTACATCTCTATGCTTGCTTTTAATTTTGTATCTCAAAGGCCAGCTAAATATTTACCAACAGCTTTCAAGTAAAATACAAAACTTATTGCAGAGGTCCTAGGAAATAAGTATCTCACTGTAGTAGGATTACATATTATACACTACTATGATAGTTTTCTAAACTGTGAATTAATTTCTGATCTTAATTGAAAGCCAATATTATGAGTTAATATACAGTATCAATTGCTCCACTGCTCAATTCTTCAGGTTTTACCCTGAAAAATTTTTCAAAGAACTTTAAATGTTGTCTGTTAAAAAACTCTAATAAACAAATAACTACATGCCTTTTATTTTCTTAAGTGTTAGTTAATGGTCCAGAAATTGATGTATACTTTTCATAGTATAGAATATCTATTTGATGTTCATCAAAAATTTTCCAGGACTCAGAGTCATAGACAACCTTGATGTAATATTTAACTAGGGACAGCAGACCCCAATTCTCCTTATCAATCTTTTTCCAAATTTCTTTTGTCTGTGAAGCTTCTTTGTGCTCATTGAACCACAATTTTAGAATCACTTCTTTTTTCTGACTATGCACTTTTCAAGAACAGTGCTTGTCCTGATGTATTGCATCTTAGTAGTAGATATGTTTTCATCATCACCAATTACAGTGAAGGGCAGGTTTGTAGTTGATTTTGCTGTTGAATTTGAAACCAGTGGAACATCTTTAGCAGAGAAGCTTATCTATTATGAGCTTCTTTTGTACTATCAGGGAAATCTTAAAGTTGTATATTTATATTTAAATACATACTTGAAAGACATTTTCTGCAATTCTCATTAAAGGCTTCTTTGTATGAAACAGATACTTGTCATAAGTGCATTCGCCAATCACATACCCAGAAATGATGGTATATATCTGCACAAAACTAGTTTTCCAAATGTATAGCAACAATGTAAAAAATTTGGAAACTTTAGTGAGGATAAATGGTCTTTAGCATGAAAGAAGTATGATATGTAATTTTAGTTAAATTGATGAAATTCTACACTAGTTTAATGTACTAAGTATTAACTTGAAAATTCATAGATAAGAGTATATTATGTACTAACAAAAGAAAAGTTGTCTCGACACTACTATGTAATTCCAAAGATTCTAGTTTCTGTTATTTTGTGAGTTTCTAACAGTCTTTGCCTCTAACAGTGTTTTCTCTTAAAACAAGAATTCATATTATGTTTTCTGAATGTATGCTTCCAACAACTTTTTAATATCCATTTTTTTGTCTCCTTGTGTGCCCCCAGTATTTTACTACAAACACACAACAAAGAAGAAACGCTGAATACATAAGGCTGCTCTTGGTTCCATGTGTTGTTCTAAAGCCAAAGTAAAAATTATCAGCTTTAATTTACTTACGACCTACATATTACTTCATCGTATTGCTAGCCTCTTCTGTTTAATGTTGTTCTGAGATAAATATACAAGTGCATCCTGAGTTATGACTCAGACCTTCATATAAAAACAACTATCACATTCAACTTATACTAGTTTCCTAAAATTCTTAACTAATTTTATGACTTAAGGAAAATAATATGAGGCAAAGAAATAACAATATCTTCAACCTTATACTCATAAAGTAGAATAATTTGATGATAAACATTGCTATTTCAGTTAAACCCTTCTTCTCCCCTCCATTACTGAAAGCAGCAAACATTGTCCCATTAGTTGAAATAAATCATCACTCAAAATTTCTGATACAGAAATGGGTGCTTTCTATGGAAGCCCATATATTAAAATTTGAACTATATAGAAAAGATTAAAACACCTCTTATGTAAGAATTAAATGCTATTTTGTAAATTATTCCATATTTTGAACCTCCACAAAATAGTAGAAGAAATGCATAGTATAGTTCACAACCTTCAAGTTAAAATACAATCAAAGCAAACAGTAAAATCTGGAAATAGAAAATTAAGGAATTCAAAAAACAGTCTCAAAATTATCACCAAGAGAATAGAAGACATAAATAAAGAATCTCAAGAAATAAAGACATGATAAAAGCAATGGATTCCTTGATCAAAATGTAGGTTACCTCTTAAATATCTTGGCATGAAAATCTGGGGCAGAAGGATAAGACTGTTTCTAACATAGAGGAAAAAAGGAAAGAAAAGAATCACAAGTCAAGGCACAGAAAATATTTCAACAATTATAGAAGAAATATTTCATAATCTACAGAAAATGCCTATAGAGGTACGTAGTACACACAGAAAACCAAACGGAGTAGACTACAAAACAAAGTACCCTCAATATGTGATAAACAAAACACTGAATTAAGAAATCAAAGAAGTAAGATTAATAGCTGCAATGGAAAACTGACGGAATGGCATGTAAAAAAAAAAAAAAAAAAAAGATTTAGTAGAAATAACACTACCTGATTATCAGAGGCTCTAAAAACCAAAAGTTTCAGGATTAATATTCTAAAGACTCTGAAAGACAATAAATACCAGCCAATATTACTATACTCAGTCAAACTTACAATCACAAGAGATGGATTACATAAGACATTCCATGATAACACCAAATTTAAACACTATTTATTTATAAATCCAATTCAGCTGTAGGTATGAGAAGACAACTCTAACTTATAGAATTTAACCACATGCAATGTACCAAAAGAAATAAATAATCCCTGACCTGCAAAGTAAAATGGAGGAAACATGGAAACACACACATACACACACACACACACACACACACACACACACACACACACGCACAAACTTACCTCATAAAACAAATAAGAGGAATCAATAAACAATTCTCCTTGCTTAATACATTGTAAACTTGAAGGTCTCAAATTAGAAAAAATTAACCAAATGATTTAAAATCAAGATCTATCCTCTCCTTTACTTAAGGAAAATATATTAACATCAAAGATAGACATCCTCTTAGAGTAAAATGATGGAAAAGATATTCCAAGCAAATGGAAATTGGAGGTAAGATGACATGGCTATGTTTTTCTGACAAAATACACTTCAAATCAGTACTAATGAAAAATACAGGGTATCTATATATTCATTAAAAGAAAAATCTAACAAGAGGTCCTCACAAGGCAGCTCCTCTGTTCACATTCTTAAAACTAGATATCTTTAGGTATTCGTGATATCACAGAGGAAACCAAGAACCCAGAAATCCCATTCTATACCTTCCATATTTAACCAAAACAGTGATACCTCTTTGGAATGCCCTATATCTGCTAAGTCAGAACCTTGTACAATTGACCAAACTTAAAAGCACAGGTTTATTTTTAAAAGAAAGCTAATAAAACTTAAATGACATATTATTCCCTTAAAGCTGATAGTGAGAGCTCTAAATATATCACTCTCACCAATAAAAAGTTATTCATAAAACTCCCTTAACAGAGAAACTCTGAAGCTAACAGGTGATTTATCAAATGCTTCTAACAGTCATTTAGAACATTTCATCAATCATAAAATAACATACCACTTAGAATTTTGTCCAAAAATTACGATATATTGAATACAAAGCAAGTCTTAGCAGATACAAAAATTAAAATTATTTGATGATTTTTTTATATGTTTTTGATTTTAACTATTTTAAAGAGAATTTTTGCAGCTATGCTCATAAGAAAAATTAGTCTGTAATTTTCTTTCTTGGGTGGTTTTAATGTCTATGGAGTATCATGGTATCTGTGGCCTCATAAAACAAATCAAAACATGTTCCTATTGCTTCTACTTTTTGTTTGTTTGTTTGTTTGTTCAGTGAAGAGTATTTGTACAACTCTTTGAAAGCCTGGATCAAGTCTGCACTAAAACCATCTGGACATGGGCTTCTTTATTTAGTAGACATTGTATTCTCTTTCATTGGAAGTTTTAGATGTGTTTAAATTGCTTATCTGAGTTTGATTTAACACTGGTAAAAGATATCAAGAAAATTGTCTATGTTTCTTAATTTGGTAGAAGAAGTGTCTTTAAAGTATGTCTTATGATTCTCTGGAGTTTCTAGGCATCTGTTTTATTGTCCATCTTTTTGTCTCTAATATTGCTAATTTGTATGTTCTCTGGCCATTATTTAGGTAATGGAAAAGAGTTTGTGAATCTTAGTGTTTAAATCAATGTTTTTATTATCTTATGTATTTTGTTTCCTTCTTTGCTTACTTTTTATTTGTTTCAGCTCTGAACTTGATGATTTATTAGCATCTATACCTTGTGATTTTGATATCTGCACTTTGTTCTTGAGTTTTCAGTGCTTTGTTAATTTTCAGTGTAAAATCTCTCATAAAGAGACCCACCCCCCAAAAAAAAAACAATTAAAGACTAATTCCATTAAAAACATAGATGCAAAATAGTCGATAAAATTTTAAAATTAACTCCAAGTACATAAAAGTAGACACTGACTGACCTAAGCATTAATGGGTCAGTGGGACCATAGGACTGTATGCTCCCTGCCCAGGGAGGGGATGGGGAGTTGCAGAGGAAAAAAAAAAAAAAAAAGTGACCAGATGTGTTGGGAGGGGGAGGAGACCTTGAATAAGGATATACAGGGATGGAAAAAAAAAAAAAAATTCAGAGGGAAAGATGAACACAAAGAAAA
>PVIH01021938.1:0-17144 GCA_004025045.1 Sigmodon hispidus | reverse complement strand
TGCAAAAAAAAAAAAGTAGACACTTTTTCAAAGGGTTAGATAAAATTTATTAGGAAAAACAAACCAATAAAGTACATTCATAATATAAAGCAAAGTAAACATCATTGCTAATCAATCTGTCATCTTCCATTTTGCCCAGCAGTGATGAAAACCAGATGTCCTGTTCAGACCACCCAAAAGAGAGAGTATGAGACCCCTGTTTTAATTTCTTCTGTGATTACAAATGCAAACAAGATCACACATTTAATGACTTGTCACCCCAATACCATTTGCTAAATAGATCAAATTCACACCCCACTTCTTTTTTCTGCCCATGAAGAAGGTTCGAATATTAATCCAAAACTAGGGATAGAGGACTGATCTCTAAGATATATAAAGAACTCAAGAATCTAGAACCCAAAACCTTGAATAACCCAATCAAAAACTGGGGTACAGATCTAAAAAGGGAATTCTCAGCAGAAGAATTATGAATGGCTGAAAGGCACCTGAGAAAGTGCTCATCATCTTTAACCATCAGAGAAATGCAAATCAAAACAATCTTGAGATACCACCTGACACCTGTTAGAATGGCTAAGATAAAAGACACAGAGGATAGCCTATGCTGGAGAGGATGCAGAGCAAGGGGAACACTCCTCCATTGTTGGTGGGAGTGTAAGCTTGTTCAGCCACTTTGGAATGCAGTATGGCAGTTTCTCAGAAAATTGAGAATCAATCTCCCCAAGGACCCAGCAATATCACTTCTGGGTGTATACCCTAAAGATGCACATTCACACTCCAAAGGCATTAGCTCAACTATGTTCATAGCAGCGTTATTTGTAATAGCAAGAACCTGGAAACAACCTAGATGTCCCTCAACTGAAGAATGGATTAACAAACTGTGGTACATCTGTACAATGGAGTAGATTCTTACTCAGCAGTAAGAAAAAATGATATCTAAAAATTTTTAGGCAAATGGACGGATTTGGAGAATATCTTCCTGAGAGAGGTATCACAAACTCAGAAAGATAAGAAGGGGATGTACTCACTCATTAGTGGAATCTAAACAAGCAAACAACCAAGAAAAAAGCAAAGCATGCCCAAGCTGCAAACCACAACCACTGAACAGCTTGGGATCAGAAACATCCTGGCCTGTACTGACTCCTTGGATCCCACTCCCCCTAGAGGAACACCTGACTCACTCTTGAGGTTGGGGTGAGAAAACTGGATCTGCCAGGAGTGGAGACTGAACTAAGCAATATTGGGACCTTGGGACCTTGGCATCGCCTGCACAGCGGGGAATGGGGAGAAGTGGAGAAGAAAGAATGACCTGATGTGGTGGGAGGGGGAAGGGACCTTGATTAAAGATATACAAGGATAGAAAATGTGACTTCTTTATTCATAATAAAAAATTATTTCAAATAGAATTAGAAACACATGTAATATAACAAAAGTAATTTTGAATTTGTGTCTATATACAATTAACCTTGAACAGAAAACAATAACTTTACATTTATATCAATATGAGAATTTGTACCAGTACAAATTTTCTAACATTGATAGTTGTTGTTTAGTTTACAAGGAAATAAAATAATCTACTTTATTATCCTATCTCATCTAGCTCCCTTGTTTTAAATTCCAAATGAGCTTCTTGAATAAAATTTTTATAGTCCAGCCTTCAACTATATAGCAATTATCAAACAACCCTTAAAGATAAAAATTATTGATATCCCTAAGGAAAAAACAATATTTTGGGCGGAGAAGGGTTGTTGCTTTCTTAGAATTATTTTCTGCTGTCTATATGGGATTGCTGCTTGTGAAACTAAAATTTATTCCTAGTGCATGAACTAGATTTTTGGAGTCCATTCCCTGTAGAAAAATACTTTGCTCAGTCTTGTTGTTGAAGTTTGCGGCTAGTTCATCACCTGGATATGCCTGACTGCACTGATTTACCTGGGAATCCATATTTTTCTATGAGAACTGGGGGATGGGGTGAAGAGAAACTTTGGGAGGATCAAGATAAGAAGAGAGAGGTCTGAAAAGAGTGGTGAGTGTGTTAAAAAAAAAAAAAACTTTCAAATACAAATGTCCTAGCATTGTGGGGGCAGAGGCAGCCAAATCTTTTTTTTTTTTTTTTTTTTTTTTAATTCAAGCTATTCTGGTCTATATAATGAATTTCAGGACATCAGGGTTATAGAGTGAGATCTTGTCTCTAAAGTTAAACAAAAATTACCTCTGTTATAACCTAGTTCTTTTCTAGTAATTCATTTGGATTTTTGGATTCCTAGTAACATATTTAGAATATTTTACTATTCTAAAACTATTCAAAAAGAACATCTCTTACAGTATATTGTTGATATTATCAAGAAACCCTCTAAGCATATATATGCATATATACATATATATATATATATATATATATATATATATATAGTACTGTAATTTAGTTGTTGTGTTATAAACAATTCTCCAACCTACTGGATTTTTGACAGTAGGATTCTCTAGATTTTATTTTATTTTTTTTTCTGTCCCATATCAGTTGGCTCATCTGTAGGAGACAGACATGCTTAATTTTTTTTAACCAACAGGCTTGGAAATAGATAAGGAGAGAGCCACATTCTAACAGTCAGGTTTGATTTTTAACTGTAGGAACTTAAGCTTTTTGAGAAGTAAACAAATACTAATTTTTAAGTAGTGAAATTTTTACCCAATAGAGAATATTAATATCATTAGTTCAGAACTTTTTTGACTTTTTTTTTCTGTATAGCTTTTTTTTCTTCTTCAGCTGTGTAGATATCCAAAATGTTTAGCTTCTTGAGGATAGGTATGCCTATTTTTTGTAAAGAAAAAAAAAAAAACAGAATTCTACCCAATTTTTATTTGGTAACTTTTTCTATTGGCATATAGATTTGTTGCATCAGGAGAATAACTATCATTTTTTTTTATTAGGAGGCCTCTCCTCTTTTGATTATATTGTTACTAACTTGATAGTATCTATAGCTTTTCTTCTCTTGTAAAAATAGAAGCAAAACCCCTTCCCCAATGTAACACATATCCTGGTTTCCATTCTGAAGTCAGCATATCTTTAAAGTATAGAACCTATTGAAATTCAGTATTTTTTTTCTATTGTTCAATGTCTGTCCACAGCTGTTGTTTCCATTTCATTAGTATTTGGAAAATTTAAAGTTAATCAGGCATTTTCAATCTATCCCTGTGGCTAGTTTCCCCTTTTTGTTTAGAAAGCATGTATTTTAAAGTGTGATTAGATCTTTACTCTGTGATATTGCTTTTGTACACTATAAAGATTTTTTGCTGATATTGGTTAATTAATAAAATTCTGATTGATCCATAGCAAGGCAGGAAGTAGAGGCAGAGCAGCCAAACTAAGAGAATTCTGGGAAGGGGAAGACAGAGCAGAAACAAGCTGACTTAGAGAAGGCAAGACGAGAATGCTGCACTGAGCAAAGGAAAAAAGCCACTTGGCTAAATGTAGTTCAAAATAATGGGTTAATGTAAGTGTAAGATCTAGCTAATAATAAGCCTGAACTATTCAGCCTGCAGTTACTATAATATTCAGACTCTGCACTAATTATTTGATAAGTGGCTGAACAACTGTGGATCCTGACCTCTGGGCTCGGTAGAATCAAGAAAATTCTGAATACAGGTCTTTCTACAACTACTTGTCTTCTTAGATTGTGTAGTATACCTGTAATATTCTTTATATTATAACATGAAAAAAACAATTTTATTTCTCTAGAGACATATACTAGAACATTGTTACTCTTAATTTGTACAATCATTCTCAAATGGTCATAATCTTTAATAAGTGTGGAATTAAAGAATCAACCTTTTTATAACTCAACACAGTTGCCCAGTAAATTTCTGCAAATTTGTCCATTGTATGGTATACTTATTTTAATTTTCAAAAATTTTGAAAATTAAACACAATTATTTATCAGATCTCATTTATTGCAGACACTATGATTACTTTCTGCCAGAAACGTAGTTTGATTATATAAGGAACAAGTAGTAAATGTTTTTAAATAGGCTGAGCTTGTTGCCAAATGATGAGAAAATTATTTGGTGTTTCTAATAAAATTCTAAAACTTCTATTTTATTTTCTACTAATAACTGATCAATTTTATTATTAGCTTGTGCTAGAGGACCTTGCATACCCATATGGAATCTGATGTGATCTATTGTCTGTCTATCTATCTATCTATCTATCTATCTATCTATCTATCTATCTATGTAGATATAGATAGATATATAAAGAATGATACCAATTCAGTGGGCTAAATATTTTTTGAGTATCTGAAATTAATTATTAATTATTAGTATGCTGAGACTAATCCAGCTGTCATTGTCTTCTGTTCTCTTGAGGATTGATAGAAACCAACAAGTGTCTTGCTCTGACCACCTGAGAAAGAGTTCAAGACTACTCTCCTAAGTTCTTAAGTAGTCACTGAGGTAGAAAAAAAAATATGCCCTAGGTTTTGTCAATCAAATACTATTGGCTGAATCAAATTTTCAGAGAAAATACAAATCAAAAATATCATTTATTATAATCAAGTAGACTTTATTACTGAAATGTAGAAATGATTCAATATACAAAATTTAATAAATGTAATCCTATAAAATCAGTAACAACACAAGATTTTTTTTGATTGCCTATTTCATAGGGTAGATGAAGTCTTTGCAGGAGAAGGTATATAACTAAAGGATATCAAGGATCAACAGAATACAAAGTTGATTGGATTAAGACAAAGTATCAATTTTTTGTAGATGATATGGTAATATACATAAGTGATTCTAGAATTTACCAGAAATCTCCCTTTGATGATAAATAATTTCAGCAAATTAGCTGGTTAAAAAAATTAACTTAAAAAAACAACAGTATCCATCTGATATACTAATAACAAAGATGCAGAGGAAAGAAGCTGAAATGCTGCTCTGTGAAAAGGATCTGAGCCACATGGCTGAACAAAGTGGGTTGAGTTGAGATGAAAGAGTTAACAAGTTATATGCCTGGGCCCTAAGTCAATCAAGATAAAAATAATATGTGCTTGTATGTGATTATTTGAGGCTGAGCAGAGCTGTGAGTGAGTGGGACCAAACCGTTGGTCCAGGCCCAGAAATTCTAGGAAAGAATTACAATACCCATATTTAATGCCTTATACAAAACTTTCTCCACATATAACAAATACCTAACAATAAAAACATATACACTCAACAAGACAAAAAGAAAGTGAGAAATAGATTTGAGTATATTTTTCACAAGAAAAAATTTTGAATTAACAATTAATAAACCAGTGTTTATAAAACTGTTAACTTATTAAACTGTTTGTGTTTGGCAAAGGGCACTGTCATTTGGACAAAGCAGCCTGCTGTAGAATTCTTGTTAACTATACATCCAATGAAGAAATAATACTCAAAAATATTTAAATATTTATCTAAAAATATTAATTATCTTGAAACTATATAACACAGACAATGAAGTTCAGATATAAATAGAGAATTTTTAAAAGAAGAAACTTAAATGTCAGATAAAAATTTAAGGAAATGTTCAATACCCTTAGTCACCAGAGAAATGCATGTAAAACTCTTTTGAGATTATATTCCACACATGTCAGAATGACTAAGATCAATAACACAAGTGACAGCTCATGCTGGCAAGGATGTCTGTCTATCAAGCTGAATACTCATCAATTTTTGGTGAGGGAATGAGTATAAACTTGTACTGCCATAAGGATAATTAATATGACATTTCCTCAAAATGTTTGGAAATAATTTACTTCAAGACTCAGTTATACTTCTCTTGGTTATATATGCCTAACAAAATCAATCCTACCACAAAAATATTGTTCAACTATGTTTATTGATAGTTAGATGAATAGATAGCTCTATTCATCATAGATAGGAATTATAATCTATATATACTTTATTAGAAAATAAATAAAGAAAATGTACTATATTTATACAAAAATATCGCTAACTGCTAAAAAAACAATGAAATTTACATTATGATGTACAGAAATAAAAATATACATATATGTGTTTAAATTAAAAAAAAAACATCATCCAGATTGAGGTATCTACGACACAGTAAGATGTATGGTACATATACACTTATATGTAGATATTAGTTATTGAGTCAGTTATAACTATGCTACATTCCATTGAATCACAGATTTTAGGTATAGCGTGACAGGTTAGAGGTAGGGATAATTCTCCCTAGAAAACTGAGTTAGAGTAGATTGATAATGTTCTCAAAGAAACTTGAATATAATAGTTATGACTGAGTGGGAGCTCAAATGGAAGAGTCACTTATGAAGGATAAGAGAGAAAGGGACAGCTATGAAGGGAATAGAGGGAGAGACTTGAGAGGTAGTTGGGGGAACAATTGAGACTGTTGATAAAATCATATAAAAGAAAAAATCACACCTATGCGTTTGTCTTTCTTCCCTAAATTTACATGGATAATCTAGAATCAGTTGTATTTGCCATGATCACAAAAATAAATCAAAAATAATAATTCTTTTGCAGTGATGCTATGTGTATAATACATTCTGAATAGAATTAATTTCTTCCACTTTTAGATTTCTTAAGATATCAAATTTTTATTTCATATTGTCTTATTCTGTTTGTAATTATAGATAAATTATTAAACATTTTCAACATGTTTATGAATAAGTGTAATATAAGAAAAGAAGCAGAGATAGTGCATAAATGTATTTTTATGTACATCATGCAACCTACATTTTAATTCAAAGGGATTTTTTGATTTTTACAATAGTCATATGATAAGTTTAAAAAGTTCTTGGAAAGAATTTTTGTCTTTCAATATCTGGTATGATAACAGAAACAAAGTCTGGTAAGACTGAGCCACTTGATAATACTGCTAATCTAGTACTATTACATTTCATGATCTTGATGTCCCAAGACATTGGCATTATTTAAACGTGCCTCAGAAAGGTAATGTCCTGGACAGGTGATCTAATGTGCTTGGTAGTATGTTTGCTTAATATATGAGAAGTCCTTAATTTAACTTCAGCTCCACAAAACAAGAGTTTCTTAGCACAAACCTGGGATCTCAGCATGAGAAGAAGTTAAATTCAGTATGATCAGAAGTCTGGAATTACTTGGGCTAAATAGATAGTGGGAGACCAGTTGAAAATACATGTAACCAAATCTCTAAAACAGAAACAAACAAAAAATAATAATAAAATAATTTACTGGAATTAATTGTAGTTAGATATCCTCTATCATTACAAAGAAATGCCCTTGACTCTGATGGGAAATTTCTAACACATTTTTTAAAATTCTTTGCTTTTTAGCCACCAAAAGATCAGATTTACCTGCTGTTTATGATAACATTAAATGTTGCATTGTCACAGGTCCCAAAGCGGTAGATCAATTTAAGTACTGAAGCTTTTCAAACTTAGATCAGACCAACATACACACACACACACACACACACACACACACACACACACACACACACACACACTTACACATACACACAAAGAGAGAGAGAGACAGAGAGAGACAAAGAGAAAATAAAAACTAAAATTATACAAAATAAAATATCTTTCACTCTTCTCCAGTTATCCAGATACTTGTTATAGTAATGCAAAATTGGCCAAAGTACCAATATCTTTCCAGGTAGCCATATAAAAACATAGCATATCCTTTAAAAAATGTAAGCATAGCTAAAACTATAACTTTCTAACATATTTATAACTATTGATTTTTCCCAAGATACAATCTTGCCTAGAATCTCTATCCAGAAATTGGTATTTATGAAAAATACTTAGAAGTACTCACAATTGCATCCTGTGATATTATCCTTGCGCTTATGCTGGATGAGAAGTAGATTTGGGCACTGAGCCCAGCTAATTAAATGGCTCATTTTAAAAGCACAGTTTCCTCTAGCTAATGAGAGAAGTCTTAGTCCAGATAGGCAGAATGTGTAACAACAATTTAATGGACCATGCTATAGAAGATGGCTCATGAAACATCTGCAAAGAACACAGGCAGCCTCTGTATGCAAAGCATAAGCCTAAGTGGACAGTCAGCAAAGAGACAGGATACCAGTAATAAAATATCTTGAAACCTTAATTAGCTTAACAAAATTGTTCAGGATTCTCACATACAAACCTTATCCAACTAACAATTCAGCATCATAGCAGGTGACACTCAAGCAGAAAATTCAGTCAAGTCTACTAATTTTATGAGCTGTGAAACTCTTGAAGTATAAATCACTGCTATGACAAGCTGCCAAATTTTTATTATTTTGTTTCACAACAGTCAACACTTCATAGAGTTTTGGTGTCTGGAAGTGGAGTGCTGTCATTAACAAACCTCTAAATATTAAGGCTGTGTTTGCAAGTGGTCAATGGGTGAATAGTTTAAAAAAATTGACAGAAAACCAAAATTCATTTATTTGTATAAATTTTGGTAAATAAATATGTATATGAAGATGCTGTATGTAAGAAAAGAAGGAAGGTACAGGCTATAGGCACCCAAAGAAGGGGGACCATATTACACAGTATATTTGTACACTGAGTGAAGATATATTGCTGTGATTGGTGTACTAAAAGGCTGAATGATCAATTGATAAATGGCCTAGGTGAGACTTTTGTGTAGAGAGAGAACTCTGGGAAGAAGGAGAGAAGATGTCATCCAGACACAGAGGATACAGGATAAACAGTACTGAGAAAGATAACCAGTGTCAGAATGTAAAATAATAGAAATGGGCTAATTTAAGTTATAAAATCTAATGGGACAAGCATAAGCTGAAGCTGTGCTTTCAAAATTAAAAATAAATATCTCTCCATATCATTATTTGTGAGATGACAGACACCCAAAATCTGACTACACAGAAGTATAAACTTTATTGACCTACATACTTTATAAATGTATTATTTTCATAATAATCCAACTATTGCTATGCTTACCAGACTTTATCTCCTAAAAAGTAGACAGGTAGAAAAAGAATTATAAGATTTCTAGAAAGTTTACATGTTTTCTTGCTGGAAAAGAAAATGTCAAAAGTAGAATAAAATGTTTGGAAGTGAATTTTTCATACAAATAAAATAAAATCATACAGACTTCAGAAGATTCCAACAAAATCTATATCATCATAAAATACCATCATGATCATGAAGTTCTGATATACAACATTTTAAAAGAAAGTTTTATCCCCAACCATCAAATGTCATTTGATCCTGAAAATCCATTGCTCATGAGAGTCTCTGAGCAGCCATGGTTTTTCTTCACAAGTTGTGCACATAAATTATCAAGCTAATCAAAATTCTATTCTATATTGAAAAAAAGCTCACAAAACAGAAAGTCCCATTCTTAGTTGAAAAGCCAGTGGGCACTACTGTTGATGGCTCTCAGGCTGATGGAATGTTGGTTTTCTGTAGATATATAGCCTCAGGTTAGCTTTTTATGCACAGGGTATGTATGATCCTACAATCTCAAGTATATGAGTACCATTAAATAGACTCAAAAGGAGAAAGAAATGGGAGTAAGGGTTTTGCAATAAAAATGTAAGGGATTGGTAGGAGGAGTGTATATTCAAAACACATTATATACCACTGCTTGATATAACCTGCCTTTTTGATACCCATGGAAGGCCTGCAGCTTTCTAAATAGAAAGCTGGAGGGATATTTTGAGACATGGGGAAGAGCAGAAATTAGGGGAGGAAGTAGGAAGGAAAACTGGAGTTTGGATATATAATAAATTAATTTTTTAAAAGTAATTCAAACATAATATATAAAATTCACAAAAAATAAACATATTTAAAATAATATAAATATTTTAACAGTTTACAGTGACTTACTTAGAGGAACTAGAAGTTCTAAAATAAAAATCTAGACCCTCCTGTGACTCTTCCAAGTTTATCTCCATTTGTTGCCCTTTTCAAGGCAGAGAAATGATTCGAGTGTCCTTTACTTTTTCCTTTGAAAAGAACAGAATAGAATTTAAATCTACTCCTTTCTTTCCTTCTTATTGTTTTTAGGACTTATATGACCATGGCTTTTACTATTCTTCCTCCCTTTTCTGAATCTTATTATTAAACTACGACAAACTCACAAAATACACATAATTTTCCCAATACACAATGTTTAATTTGGTTAAATCTGGGTAGACTATTTTCCCCAGCAAGCTAACAAATGAGTTCCCAAGGCATTAAAATATAGACATATTTGAAAAGGACATCTTTTAAGATTATTATAATATATCATGTAATCTTAAGATTCTTATTGTTCTACATACAAAATATTCACTGCAACATTCCTGAGAACTTTGAAGTCATTGCATCATTCATTAAGTGTTAAAATCTAAACTACAACTCCATCAACTAAACAAACAAACAAAAAACTCCAAAATTTCATATCTTGATCTTGTCAATTAAGTCAGGAATCAGTGAAAATGTAGCTACTATATGTTCTGAGGAAAAACTCCTTTTAATTTATAGTCCTCTAAAACTTGAAATCAAGTTATTTCTTTAGAAAGTACAGTGAATAGACAGATGTATGTAACAATTGCAGATATGTCCATTTGAAAAGGAAGACATTTAATGGCTGCTATTCTTACATAACCTTTAAATGCAGACAAGAAATTTCTACCATAGATCAAATCTATGAATAATGCTTTGGAGTTTATGGCTCTGCCCCCTCTGAACCAGTATTTAACTTTATGTTAATTTTTTTCTTAAATAATATTAAATTTGCAGCTGAGTAACTTTATCATCCTGTGTTTTGTCTGCAAATTTGGGGAATCAAGTATTAGTCCTCCTGCTGTGCTATATGTGATTTCAATGAAAATACGCTAAAAACCCTTGTTGACCTGCTGTATATGTCATATATGCTGTATATGCATAGAAAAGAGACTAAGAATAAAGATTTTCTGAATAATTTCATATTTGTGTGTGGCTTCTGCTGAGATTTCTGGGATATCATATGATTCAAATAGCTAATGTCTACAAAGAGCCCTGTGAATGATTGAAATGTATCTGACCTTTTCCTCTTTTTGCAGCAACCAGGAAAGTTTCTGCAATTAGAATCTTGGCTGTTTCTTTCATCAAATAAGCTGACAATTTCCCAAATTATCAAGTACAAGATAAATATCTGGCAGCACATTTTAGGCAACAATTATTTCGTCAACTCATTTATTTTCTTTGCACACATTGCTATAGCAACAGCTTGCATATTAGAATAAAAAATCTAGAAGGTAGAAATGAGAGCTAGGTTTGACAAAATATCTTTAAATGTCTAGTTAAGCATCCAGGACAATCTGAAAGATATCATATCTAAGAGTTATGAAACTTATTTTCAATCTCTGAAATTTGTTGTAAGTATTTATTTGAATTTTTAAGGCTGAATATGATAACATTTAACTTTTGATTCTTTTCACTTTTTATTTGCACTTTTGAAAAAAAAAAATTACCTGTAAGCATTTCCTTTTATATACCATTATAGTATGTGTTGAAGGCAATAACAGTTCTCTTTTTAGATTCAAAGGCCCCTTATTGAAAAAAAATTGTGCCTGGAAGACTAACTGAATGGATTGTATTTAGAAGTCTTTCTAATATTTGACTTACATTATTTAGATGATTAATTTTGGGGCTTTTGAGCTTTGTGGAATTATTTGAAATCATTGAGTTTTCACTAAAACTGTAAAGTAATGACTCTCAGGAAAACTTAAGAAGGCTTGAAATATTTTTATATGGAAGCATCATGTAATCTTTGGAAGACAGAGTATTTTCAGTGGCAGAGAAAATTTTAAAGAAACAACACTGGCATTATTCCCATTTTTCGCTATTTCTTTTATAACATGTAAATACAGGAGAATTTAATCTAATCATATGTATTTTATTAAATCTCATTAAATGTGCCTAAAGAGTTACAGAAATTGGATACAATAGGAAACATCATAAGTACACACTTGGTTCTTATAAATAAAAATGTTAGTTATAAGGACAAATGCATACAAAGTGCCTCTTGTTGAAGAGAGGAGAGTTACAGTGATAGACAGCAGGGACATGAGAATTGCAGTGTTGGAATTGAAAAGAACAATACCCAAGAGCAATAAGGAAGAGCTTAGAAGATGATTCTTCCCTTAAGCCCCCAGATAAGAGCCCAGCTATGGTTTATAGCTTGACCCAAACTTTTGATAATATAAACAAACCACCAGCTCAGCTACTAGAATTTTCATCTAAACAACTGTTTCCAAAATAAAAGATGATGCTTTAAACCAACACATTTGTGTTGATATCTTGCTCAAAAATAAAAAAAAATCTAAGTAGGAGTCTTAAATTACTTGATTTGCTTGAATTAAATGCATTATAATGCTGTCAATTCTTTCCAGAAGGCTTCAATAGGAATTTTTAGAATCATAATAGATTTGAAATATTCTCCACAAATATAACTTTGTATGTAACTGTAACTAGAGTTTGGGGAATGATTTTTATTTAGTATCCAGCACTATCCTGTGAGTGTAGAGTTATTTCATTCACCATTATTGTGAGAATCAGAAAACAAGTTGTCTGGAAGGAAAAGAGATGATCAATATCAATGAAGCCAATTTTGTAAAATTCTAGCAAAGATTCAGTCACTCTCCAATGTGAGAACATACTGTAAATGGTGGTTAAGATCTAGCTCAGATATTTCTGGGTATTTTTAACTTCTTCCCAAAGAAACAAAAATAAAAATTGCAAACGTAGCAAGATAAATTCATTTGGAGTAAAGCAATCATAAAGATTTCAAAAAGATATGTTGTCAAGACCGGTAGAAAACCACAAGATTAAGATATTACAAGGGTTATGGTTTGCAGCTTGGGATTTTTAAAGATGGGTTTTAAAGAAAGAAAGAACTGACTATTAAGAGTTGTAGCCTGTGTGAGTCTTCTATCTTTAACTAAATTAAGTCATATCAATATTTTCCCTATGATCAGTGTCCTTCCTCATATTGCATCTGTTTTAACTATATGCATACCTAACTAGATAGGGGCATAAGTTGATAAGTAAATAATTATCCTAAGAGTTCACTTGAACACATAGTTTTTATTTTCTATGTGTTTCTCAAACCAGCTAAGGACAAATCAGCTATTTCTCTGTCTTAAAGGCTACATTGGAGTATCTATTTGGATAGAAAGAAACTGTCAGGATCTAGGGAAATGGCCTCATTTTAGTCAAAAATTTCTGTTCTTCCAGAAACTCTCATAGTCCTGGCAGCTGCTTCCCAAATAATTGACATGAAGCTTAATCTTATGGTAACTGATGGGCCAGAAGATAAAGAATACTACTATTTAAATCTTATCATTAAATTAACCCATAATTCTTATCTATGTTTAGCCACAGGGCTTGGTACTTCTTCTCAGTGAAGCATTCTCATCTTGCTTCCTCTGCATCTGACTGATGACTATTTCTCTGACTGTCTCTTCCCAGAATTCTCATGGTATGGTTGATCTTGCCTATATTTCCTCCCTAGCTATTGACTAATCAATATTATATTAAACCTATGTAAGTAACAAATTGTTATAGTGTACAAGAGGACTATACCTCACACAGTGTTTAAGGGGGTCTATTGCTGGTATAAAAGACACAAATTCAGTTCCCAGCATTCATATTAGGCATTAACAGCTGTAACTCAAACCTCAAAAAATCTGATACTTCACCACTTCATGGGCACTGGTACTTATACAGGCACATATACAAACACACACACACACACACACACACACGCACACACACACACACACACACACACCCTTAATTAAAATCCAGATACATCTTTTTGAAAAATGTCCAAATTTAATTGTGTAAAAATTATTATATATAGATTTATGAAGACATAAATTTCTAGGTACATTACTTGAAGAAGTATATGAGTATGTAGTAATCCTAAGTAATAGAGGAGGGTTGCAAATGCATCATGTGGAGGGGAATGTACGGCAAACCATATAAGTAGATTCTGAAACATAAGCTGTCCTATGTGCTTATAGGTTTCAATAGTAAATTTAGTTTGGTTAGGAGGGTAAAGTTTGTCTAATTACTATGTGTACAAGCCAAAAGAAAAAAACCAACCTATAAAATATCTGAAGAAAAATTATGTTAATTTATAGAAACAGTTAATCTTGGAGAGATGTCAGATATATTATATAAAAACATACCTTCATATAACCCAATAAACATTAACAATAATGTATTTCATGTAAATATTATTTTTAAGAAAATATATAAGTGACAATGTCATTGAAATTTAATATAATTATTTTCCACATTCATGGTCTAAAAGTTAACTGGAATGTGAAGGTTTAGGTTTGATGGGGAACAATCTACTGTTTATTGAAATAGTGTTTGGTGTGGTAAAGCTATAATACACTTAAGGACTATCACTACGGATTGTTACATACAAACAACCCCAGGGTTTGATCAGTGTAAGTCTTGGCATTTGTAATGGAAAATCTTGGCTGTCCATTGGAATTTAATTAAAATGCTTGTTTATGTGAGTTGGCTTTTTTTTTGCTGAGAATATTTGTAGCAGGAAGGCCCATAATGTGTATTTGTAGCATCTTCGGATGGTGACCCAGATAAAATGGAAATAGATGAAGGAAAGGACATTATTTTTTGTCTGCTTGCCTTTAATTTTGCTAGATAGCACACATACTCCATCACTGCTATAATATATTATTTTATTGGAAATTGAAACCACTATGTTGATCCTACCTATCCAGGAACATGGGAGAGCTTTCCATTTTCTGATATCCTCTTCAATTTCTTTCTTCAGTGATTTAAAATTATTGTCAAATAGGTCTGTTACTTCTTTGGTTATAGTTACTCCAGGGTATTTACTACTATTTGCAGCTATTATAAAGGGTAATGTTTCCCTTATTTCTTTTTCAGCTCTTCTATCTTTCGTGTATAGAAGGGCTACTGATTTCTTTGAGTTAATTTTGTATCGTACTACCTTGCTGAAGGTGTTTATCAGCTGTAGCAGTTCCTTGGAAGAATTTTGTGGGTCACTTATGTATACAATCATATCATCTGCAAATACAGATAGTTTCACTTTTTCTTTTTCAATTTGAATGCCCCTAATCTCTTTTCATACCCTTATTGCTTTAGCTGAAACTTCAAGAAATATATTGAATAGATAAGGGGAGAGAGGACATCCTTGTCTAGCTCCTGATGTTAGTGGGATTGTTTTGAGTTTTTCTCCATTAAGTTTGATATTGGCTGTCGGCTTCTTGTAAATAGCCTTTATTATATTTAGATATTCTCCCTGTATTCCTGATCTCCCCAGGGCTTTAATCATAAAGGACTGTTGGATTTTGTCAAAGGCTTTTTCAGCATCTAAGGATATGATCATGTGGTTTTGTTCCTTTAGTTTGTTTATATAATGGATAACATTTACAGATTTCGTATGTTTAACCAGCCCTGCATTTCTGGGATGAAGCCTACTTGGTCGTGGTGGATGATATCTTTTATGCATTGTTGTATACGGTTTGCCAAAATTTTGTTGAGAATTTTCACATCAATATTCATAAGGGAAATTTGTCTGTAATTCTCCTTCTTTGTTGTGTCTTTGAGTGGCTTAGGTATTAGGGTAATTGTGGCCCCATAAAAGGAATTTGGCAATATTCCTTTAGTTTCTACTGTGTGAAATAGTTTGAGGAGTAACAGTAGTAATTCTTCTTGGAATGTCTGGTAGAATTTGGCACTGAAACCATCTGGACCAGGGATTTTATTTTTGGAGAGGTTTTTAATGACAGCTTCAATTTCCTTAAGGGTTATAGGCCTGTTTCAGTAATTAATCTGATTTTCATTTAATCTTGATAGGTGGTACCTGTCCAGAAAGCTGTTCATTTCTTCTAGGTTTTCCATTTTTGTGGAATACAGATTTTCAAAATATGATCTGATAATTCTCTGTACAGATTCAACGCACTGCCCATCAAAATCCTAACACAATATTTCTTGGATCTTGAAATAACAATACTCAATTTCATTTGGAATAACAGGAAAGCCAGGATTGCCAAAATAATTTTACTCAAAAAAAGAACCTCAGGAGGTATCACCATTCCTGACTTCAAGTTATACTATAGAGCTACAGAAATAAAAACAGCCTGTTACTGGCATAAAAACAGACTTGTGGATCAATGGAATAGAATTGAGGATCCAGACATTAACCCAAAAACCTATGAATACCTGATCTTTGACAAAGAGGACCAAAACATTCAATGGAAAAAAGATAGTATATTTACCAAATAGTGTTGGCTTAGCTGGATGGAACTGTGTAGAGAAATGCAAATAGATCCAAGCCTGTCACCCTGCACAAAATTCAAATCCAAATGGATCAAAGACCTCAACATAAACCCAGCCACTTTGAACTTGATAGAAAAGGAAGTGGGAAATACAATTCTATGAATTGGCATAGGCGACCACTTCCTAAATATAACACAAGTGGCACAGACACTAAGACCAACAATCAATAAGTGGGATCTCCTGAAGCTAAGAAGTTTCTGTAAAGGCAAGGACACTGTCAATAGGACAAAACGACAGCCTACAGAATGGGAAAAGATTTTCACCAACCCTACAAGTGAGAGAGGACAGATCTCTAAGATATATAAAGAGCTCAAGAATCTAGAGCCCAAAACCTTGAATAACCCAATCAAAAAATGGGGTACAGATCTAAAAAGGGAATTCTCAGCAGAGGAATTAAGAATGGCTGAAAGGCACCTGAAAAAGTGCTCATCATCTTTAGCCATCA
The DNA here is from genome assembly GCA_004025045.1 of Sigmodon hispidus. Taxonomy (NCBI): domain Eukaryota; kingdom Metazoa; phylum Chordata; class Mammalia; order Rodentia; family Cricetidae; genus Sigmodon; species Sigmodon hispidus. The sequence continues at coordinate 389 of PVIH01021938.1, read as the reverse complement.
GAGAAATGCAAATCAAAACGACTTTGAGATACCACCTAACACCTGTTAGATTGGCTGAGATAAAAGGCACAGATGACAGCCTATGTTGGAGAGGATGCTGATCAAGGAGAACACTACTCCATTGTTGATGGGAGTGTAAGCTTGTTCAGCCACTTTGGAATGCAATATGGCGTTTTCTCAGAAAATTGAAAATCAATCTCCCCAAGGACCCAGCAATACCACTTCTGGGTGTGTACCCTAAAGAGGCACATTCACACTCCAAAGGTATTAGCTCAACTATGTTCATAGCAGCATTATTTGTAATAGCAAGAACCTGGAAACAACCTAGATGTCCCTCAACTGAAGAATGGATTAACAAACTGTGGTACATCTACACAATGGAATACTAC
>PVIH01021937.1:0-28440 GCA_004025045.1 Sigmodon hispidus | reverse complement strand
AGTTTCATATCTAATATACCTTTTGAACTAAAAAGAACTATACCTACAATTATTAAACCTTCAACCACATCAAAGACCACAGAAGGATATAATATTATGCAAATAAACAGGAAGTGCAAGCAACTTCCAAAGTCTAGAAAATGACATGACAGAGATGACATTTATCTGCCTGGACAGTCACCCAAAGTTCCTTTGTAACATTGGGGCATCCATCTTCAGTCATTAGGCCCGAAGTCTCTGGCAAACCTTTCAGTGATGCAGGAAATCTGACACAGTCCATCAGTTTCTTCTCCTTGTGTCCTAAAGAATGTCTGGCAATGTTTTCTGCAAAGCAGGAACCTGAAGGACCATCTCGGCTTGTTCTGCCCACATTCAGAGGTCACTTTCTTATGGAACCTGCATGTCCAGTTTATACAGCATACTATCAAGCAGTCAATACCAGAACAGTTTCTTGTCCGGTGGCTAACTGTTGCCACAAAGTAAATTCCACATGAAGTTTCTTCAATGCCCATCCTTTTTCTGAAATACATTGGTGCTGCCAGGAACAGACCTGTCTCACTGTCCAGAAAAGTTTAAGTTCTTAAAATATCTTAAATGCCATATTCTGCATGTCTTTGAAGTGTTTGAAGACTACCTATGTAATTGAAATATATCTTTGTATACCTACAAAAACCTAACTAACATGACTATAAGTTTGCTTATCATAAATGGCTATTAATCTGCATTTCTTAATTATACATTACAATTTTAAATGAGTTACATCAGCATCAAACCTTAATCAAGAGTAGAAAAATACAAACAACATAACAAAATTAACCTTAAGTTTATATCAATGAATCAAAACCCACTTATGTTTTCTAATCATTCCTATATCATATCCTCCTCCTCCATTTTTTTTAAGAAATTGACTATGACCATTAACCATTTATAATGAAAACAAACATTAATAAGTAATATTTTTGGGAAATTGGATGAAGCTTTCTTTCTTTTACTACTTCCTGCTGTCAAAGGGCGATGATGTCACGGGGTTTTGAAGCTGGATCATCTCAACTGGCTTCTTGGAAGCTGAGAATGTTCATTCAGGTGGCCTTGGTAGATGGAACCACATTTGCCTAGAACCAATCCACAGGTTTTGATCTTCTGAATTCCTACATGCTTCTTCTTCGGGGGACAGATGACGACTGATTCAAGAGTTTCTAATGTCAGCTACTCTGTGTGGCTATTTCAGCTGTGCACTCATGTGATCTCCCAAACAAGTAACAATTCTGTACAGAATTAGGAACAAGGGCTAGTTGGTGAACTAATTTTGGGAGGCCCATTGTCTTCTTATTTGGGCCATGTCAAAGTGGACAAGGTAGCCTTTTGTTGTTGTTAGTTCTTTTGTGAAACTCTGTAGCCCAAATGGACTTAGAACTTGTTGTATAGCTCAGGCTAGCTGCAAACTCAGTGATAATCCTGATTCAACCTCCTGAGTGCAGGTACTACAGGTGTGAACCACTACATGCAACTGACTATATGTTCCATATGCTTTTTTTTCTAGTTTAAAGTGCCATGCATCAATAAAGATTCCAGAAGCTTCTAATGTATACTGCTATTTTTCTTAGGCTGTTGGCATTTTGTCATTAACCCTCAGTCTTTATCTTCCTGATCCTTGGCCACACTTTCACTGTAGTATCAGACAGAGAGGTAGAGGAAAGACAGTGGACCAAGAATAAATGTGTAGCTCCTAGCGTGAGCTCTATAAAGAAGAGTGCCACTTAGTGTTTATATTTCTTATTTTGTTAAACAGAAGGCTCAGCCTCATGGTCCTCCAGGACCCTCCTCCTTCCTCTGACACATTGGAAAGGACTCTGCAGACCGCCAGAGTCTTCAGACTGCATTAGACCATCTCAGCAGTAATTGAAAACCTTAAACAAATTGACTTTTAAGGTCCTTTTTAGTTCAATAATAATTGAGGTCTTTTATACTTAGAAAACACAGACACCTTGTCAAATGTCCTTTTTCACAATGACAGGGATGAAAAAAATGTCTCACAGCTTAGCGTTAGGAGTAGTACCACACGGCACAGCTGTACATAAAAACTTATTCATTTGAAATGACCACACCCTTCATTTCAGACCTGAGACTGTGGGTGCATGACAATTTTATCATCTGGGCTTTCTAGATGATCCCAGAATCGATAGGGAAGTGGGTTCTGGGTTCTGCTGAGGCGGTATGGCATAGGAGCTGAATCCAGACAAGAGTTCCATAGGAGTTGCAGGAAGGAGATTCTAAATGTCAAATTTTAAGTTGCTGTGAAGAAAAATGTTAATATTGGACAAGTCCTCACTCCAGAGTCTTGTAGAAACCTCTTTTGCCAGTTAGGAATCAAATATTCCAGCACAATTAGCAATATCTCCATGAAATTCACCTACCACACAGACAATATTCCTTAAATAGAGAGAAGCAGCTCAAAGTAGCTATGAGCCACACCTAAGACTGAAGCCTGTGCTCAGAACTTCTCAGACATGTTCTAGGGACCTTGGAAATGAGACTTAACCTTTGTTTACAGTAAAAGACACCTTAAACTCTCTGCAATGCTTGGGACCTAAGATAGCAAATACTTAGGTTTCTCAGCATCCCTTTGCAGTGTGCCCTCCGAAGACACATCAAACAGTGAATCCTGCTCCTGTACAGACTCTCACCACCACTCTCTCAGGAGAAGGCCATTTCTTCTTCCAGCTGGGCTTCACTCATTCCTTGGGCTTCTTTCTCTTAACACCATTCTTAAATCTGTTTTTAAAATGCCCTTTAATATGATCCAACTCTTCTTCATGTATTAATTTATTAATATGAAAACTGGGAAGGTGACAAGGACTAAGCCTGTAACCCAACAAAAGCCTCGGTAGAGGTCTGGGTTGATGGCTTTGTCCGTAAAGTGCTTGTCACACAAGCAAGAGGAGCCCAGAGCCCAAATCTATGAGCAGGAGAAGCAGCGACTGCCTGTAATGCCAGCACAGAGAATGAGGCAGGAGGATCCCTGAGGCTTGCTGGCCAGCCAGTCATACTAAATCAGCAAGATGTAGATTCAGTGTGAGACCCTGTCTCAGAAAACAAGATGGAGGATTATTGAGGCAGCTCGTTAGGTAGAGATGCTTAGTGGACAAGTTCAGAGGCCTCTGTTCAGTTCCCAGAAGCCGCGGGATGGCGGGAGAAGACAACTGACTCCTCCCCCAGGTTATGGAAAGCTCTGGGCTGGTGAGGAGCAGAGCAGAGCAGGACGGATGGGGATGGTGTGGGAGGCAGATGGAAGCTGAAATGCATGCAAAATCCCCTTGCTGTTCTTCAGACTCCCATGGAGATAGGAAGGACCCTCACTAAATATTGTTCCTCAAGTGTTCCGAAGTTTAATGAATCCAGAAGCTGCTGAAATTTGTGACTGGAAGCTGAAAGCAAGTGCAGAGTCACCCTTGGGTTTATCATCTTTATGTAGGTATATACTGTTTTGACTGAAATTGCCAGAAAGCTCAGAGATCTCTATATCTTAATGCACTAATTTATCTTAAACCATTTCTTTTATGTACAGTAGCTGTCTGTGATAAGCAGCTCATTGGGGACACTTAAAAATCCTGTATCGACCAAGACTTAAGACTCCAGAGAATGAATCTAGGATGTGGTGTCAGCCTCACCTATAAATGTCTAGGATTTGTAGTGCTATGTCAGGGGCTTTATATTATTTTAACATTGCCTTGAATTTTTTTTTTTTTTTTTACCTTAACCAATGGGGATGGAGAAAAGTTGAGGATTTATCTGTCTGGTGGACTGAGATGCTCTGGAGACAGAGAAGTTCGGAGCGAGCATTTGTGGTTCGAGCTCACGGCAGTAAGAAAGTGCTTTCCCGTGTACAACATTCAGAGGAAAGATGCAGGCAGGTGAATCCTTCAAGTGCCAAAAAAACAAATCGAGGAGCGAGGGGTTGTCAGCAGCTCAGAGGGCTTGCTGCTCCTTCCCAGGAGGAGCCAAGTTCAATTCCCAGCACTCACAACCAACTCACAACTTCCTGTAACTCCTGCTGCAGGAGATTAAACACCGTCTTTCGACTTCTGCAGACACTGCATTCATCTGTACACACCCCACACAGACAGGCACATACATACCTCAGTTTAAATTTTTAAAAAATAAAATCTTAACAATAAAAACCTTAAAAACTGAACTCAAAAGTTAAACCAAAAAGTTAAGACCAAGCAAGATTTTTCTTTCCCAATAAAGAGCTGCTGCAATATAATATTTTTAAATAGTTTCATTAACATCTCATTATAATAATAGCTAGCAGCTTAGAAGACAGACAGGGGACCATATTAATAAAATGTGAAGCTGGTGTAGTGCCAGAGGGATCACACATGCAGGAGGAATTGAATTAGGGAACATAAACCTGCACAGACTGGAGCAAAGGATAAGCTTGGTGGAACGGGTTTAATAATGATAAACAGGGAACAGCTTTCTGGAGACAGCAACAGCTCAATGTGCGAATTAAACAGACAAAGAGGGTTAGGAAGTGACACAACAAAGAAAAATATGCTCTTATGCGGGTGGTTATTTTTAAAGACTGTCGAAATGAATTGGATCCTGAGGGCCCACATTAACTCTTCATAAGTGTGAGGCCTGTGAATTACACATACATCCCCTGAGTTCATACTTGGAGCCAGCTCATATTCCTCCAGTGGGAGGAGGCTTGGGGGTGAGGCAGTACAAAGGGGGATGGTGTGGAAGATAGATAAAGTGACTCACCCCAGAGAAATGGGTATGTTCAGATGGGGAGCACACCCCAGGTACAGAGCATCAGAACAGGTGGTCTCACAAGCCACCACTTGCGTGTTTATAAAAGGTGGGACACTGGCTTTATACAGTGCTCAGTCTGTTCTACTACTGTTGCAGGACACCTGTGGATTATGACTTTCTCATTGTTGTGACAAATAAATACTGGACAAAAAGCAACTGAAGGAAAAAAAGGTTTATTTTGGGCTATGATTTAGGAGAATGATCTATAATGTTTGGGGAAGCAGGGTAGCTGGAGCATAAAGTGAGTGGTCACATTTTATCAGGAACATAAGGTGGCTGGTCACTCTGAATCCAGCAGGAGCATAAGGTGCCTGGTCCCATCCACAGTTAGGAAGTAGATACAGTTGCTGACACTCCTTTTCTGTATTATTTTCAGGACTAGCCGATGAGATGATGCCACTCCTAGGTGTGTCTCGTAGGTTGTTATAATTCCAGTCAGGTTGACTCATTCCAGTTAGATGATGCTCCACACAGAGAGTAGGTGACAGATGTCTGCCTTTTACAGTTATAGAGGTCGAGAGGGTAAAAAGCAAGGGACCCATGTTTGTAGGAATTCCATGTAGCATTAGTTCATGGCAGAAAGGAGAAGGGTGCAAAGGCAAGAGTTCAAACTCATAACTTCAAGCTCTTTCATAATTGGCACTCATCCACTAATGAATGTACAGTCTTAACCTAAGCCCTCCCATAAGATCCCACAGCTCAATGCTATCACTGCGGAGATTAACATTTCCAATACACCAGGAGACTTCGTTTTGTTTTGCTTTCAGATCTCACTTGGTAGTCCAGGCTGGCTTTATAAAAAATACCATCCACCACAACCAAGGAGGCTTCATCCCAGAAATGCAGGGATGGTCCAACATACGAAAAACCGTAAACATTATCCATCATATAAACAAACGAAAGGAAAAAAAACCCACATGATCATATCCTTAGATGCTAAAAAAGCCTTTGACAAAATCCAACACTCCTTTATGATAAAAGCCCTGGAGAGATCAGGAATACAGGGAGAATACCTAAATATAATAAAGGCGATTTACAAGAAGCCGACAGCCACCATCAAACTTAATGGAGAAAAACTCAAAGCAATCCCACTAAAATCAGGAACTAGACAAGGATGTCCTCTCTCCCCTTATCTATTCAATATAGTTCTCGAAGTTTTAGCTAAAGCAATAAGAGAACGAAAGGAGATTGAGGGGATACAAATTGGAAAAGAAGAAGTGAAACTATCTCTATTTGCAGATGATAAGATTGTATACATAAGTGATCCACAAAATTCTACCAGGGAACTTCTACAGCTGATAAACACTTTCAGCAATGTAGCAGGATACAAGATTAACTCAAAGAAATCAGTACCCCTTCTATACACTAAAGATAAAAGGGCTGAAAAAGAAATAAGGGAAACATCACCCTTTATAATAGTTGCAAATAGCATTACCTTGGAGTAACTATAACCAATAAAGTAACAGATGTATTTGACAAAAATTTTAAATCACTGAAGAAAGAAATTGAAGAGGATATCAGAAAATGGAAAGCTCTCCCATGTTCCTGGATCGGTAGGATCAACATAGTAAAAATGGCAATTCTACCAAAGGCAATCTACAGATTCAATGCACTGCCCATCAAAATCCCAACACAATATTTCTTGGACCTTGAAAAAAACAATACTCAATTTCATTTGGAATAACAGGAAAGCCAGGATTGCCAAAACAATTTTGCTCAACAAAAGACCCTCAGGAGGCATCACCATCCCGGACTTCAAGTTATGCTATAGAGTTACAGTAATAAAAAAAAAAAAAAGCATAAACACAAACTTGTGGATCAATGGAATTGAATTGAGGATCCTGGCATTAACCCAGAAACATATGAACACCTAATCTTCAAAAAAGAGGCCCAAAATATTCAATGGAAAAAAGATAGTATCTTTAACAAATGGTGTTAGCATAGCTGGTTGGTAGTGTATAGAAAAATGCAAATAGATTCAAGCCTGTCACCCTGCACAAAACTCAAATACAAGTGGATCAAAGACCTCAACATAAACCCAGTCACTCTGAACTTGATAGAAAAGAAAGTGGGAAATACCCTCCAACAAATTGGCACAGGCGATTACTTCCTAAATATAATACCAGTGGCACAGACACTAAGAACAACAACTAATAAGTGGGACTTCCTGAACTTGAGAAGCTTCTGTAAAGCCAAGGACACTGTCAATAGGACAAAACGACAGCCTACAGAATGGGAAAAGATTCTCACCAATCCTACAAGTGATAAAGGACTGGTCTCTAAATATATAAAGAGCTCAAGAAACTAGAGCCCAAAACCTTGAATAAACCAATCAAAAAATGGGGCTCAGAACTAGAAAGAAGAATTACAAATGACTGAAAGGCACTTGAAAAAGTGTTCAACATCTTTAGCCATCAAAGAAATGCAAATCAAAACAACTTTGAGATACCACCTGACACCTGTCAGATTGGCTAAAATAAAAGACACAGATGACAGCCTATACTGGAGAGGTTGTGGAGCAAGGGGAACACTCCTCCATTATTGGTGGGAGTATAAGCTTGTTCAGCCACTCTGGAATGCAATATGGTGGTTTCTCAGAAAACTGAGAATCAATCTCCCCAAGGATCCAGCAATACCACTTCTGGGTATAAACCCTAAAGACGCACATTCGCACTCCAAAGGCATTAGCTCAGCTATGTTCATAGCACCATTATTAGTAATAGCAAGAACTTGGAAACAACCTAGATACCCCTCAACTGAAGAACTGATTAACAAACTGTGATATATCTACACAATGGAGTACTACTCAGCAGTAAGAATAAATGATATCCTAAAATCTGCAGGCAAATGGATGGATTTGGGGAATATCCTCCTGAGCAAGGTATTTCAAACCCAAAAAGATAAGCAGGGGATGTACTCACTCATTAGTGGACTCTAAACAAAAGAGCAAAAAGCAAAGCATGTCCAAGCTGTAAACCACAACCACTGAACAGCTTGAGATTTGAAACACCTTGGAGTGATGCCTTGGATCCCATTCCCTCTAGAGGAACATCTGACTCAGTTTTGATGTTGGGGGAAGAAAACTGGATCTGCCAGAAGATGGGGAGATGTGGAGAAGAGAGGGTGGGAGGGGGAAGAGACCTTGAATAAGGATATACACGGATATAAAATGTGACTTTATTTATAATAAAAAAAAGAAAAAATCTCTGTAGGATCTACTCATTCCTATTAAGGTGCTAGATTAGAGGCCAGAATTCCTGGCTCTGACATGTACTCTTGTGGGGACATATTCAAACCATAGCCTATGTCATGGGTCAGCAGTCTGCAAAGGACATCTCATGTGCTGTGAGACCTTTGTGGTGCTTTGGCTTGAGGAATTTGTCTATTTGGAATCAATGGATGAATGTTCCTGGATGGCTTTCCATCTTCACACTCTGGATTTTACTTAGTGATCCCACCCTGGCAGGCTGGGGCAGAGTGAAAGCTGTTTTCCTGAATTCCAACTCAAGCACACCAGATGGAGGTGTCTGATGGCTGACCTTGCACTTTAAAACATTTGTCAAGATGATTAGATTATGGATGGCCAAATTTGGGGGGACTGGCGGAAGACCCAGCATTCATTTACAGTTCTTAAATTATAGTTCATAAGGCTGCTGAATCACTGAATTGGATTTATATTTATCTTATAAAACAAACTTAGTGGATTAAAACACTCCCTTTGATAGTCCAGCCATTCTTCAGTGGATGCCCCACACATACTGGACTAGGTGAGTTATTAACAAGTAGAAAGAGGACACAGAGTTGGGAGGTGGAGAGGTGAGGGGTGGACCTGGGAGGAATTAGGAGGAGGAGGAGGAGGAAGAGGAGGAGGAGGAGGAGGAGTGGGGTTGAATGTGGGTCAAAAGACATTGTAAGAAACTTTCAAAGAATTAATACAAGTATTACATTTAAAACACCCCTCTGCTCCGTAAGACTAGTTATGCAAGTTATCTAAATGAATAGAAATATCAATACAGGCACCATCTATTAATTTGCTGGTTGATATGCATAAGCAGTGGTGATAAACAGGAAATGTGGGGCTGAATTTATCACCTTCATCACCTCTAATGACTGCTGACTTCAATCACTCACTCGGCATGAAATGGACCTCAGAATTTACAGCTCCCTTCTTGAGTGCTGAGATGTAGAATACTCAAGGGTCTTGGGAACTGTAATAAATATAAGGTATTTTTCCTAGGCCAATTTCTTGCAGCTAGTATCACTTAAAGGCTCTCATGAAACTGCATCCAAATATTGGCTTTGAAGGATCAAAAATGGACGGGGAAACCCCTGCACAACACACATAAAAATAATGGCAAATCAGTCTGACTTCCATGTCACTCCATTTCCCTTTCCACAAGGCGAGGGTAATAGCAACTGATAACTCTAGACAACATATGGTGAATTAACAGGGTAATGGCCATATACTCACCTGTTCTGTGCCTGGCCAAGAGTGCCAAGGAGCAGGATGTCAGATCACATAATAAACACATTACAATGTGAAGAGAGGAGGTGTCAATACTCATAGCAATTAAATACTGTGTGAGCTGCAATCTTGAAAACATTTTCTCATATTTAATTTGCAAAACTACATTATTATATACAAAAACTTGTATTTAGGCACTTAGGCCTTATTTTGAAGATAGGAACTAAACTCTTCAGGAGAGTTAGCATCATGTCACATAAATGCCTATGAAGAATTGTCTTTGAGAACCATGCTCATTTGGCTGGGGCCAGTATACTGAGCTTGAGCTAATCATGGATTCCTATGGGATATAAAGAAATCTCAAGATAAACATCTCGCAGCAATTTATTTCATTGAATGGGTTGTGTTTTCTTTCTGAAGAAAGAGACTAGGCTAGATCAAAAGAACTTATTAGTGTTTGGGAAATTATTAAAAACAAAAACAGGACAAAAAGTTTCTCTTGGCTTCCCTTGACCATGCCAGCTTCAGTGAAGGTGTAGACACAGATAAAAATTCACAAGTACAATGCACAAACCAGTGCTGTCAGGTGATCTGGACTTTAAGACAGCTTCTAACACCTTCATCTAAGTAGATCCTGAATGCTGCTTGGGTCTCACAGCTAGCCTCCTGTTATATTTATTGACAATTGTTATTGTTGTTAATAATTAATGTATCATTATTCACTACTAGTGTTTTGTATTTGGCACATTTTAATGGGGAGAAAGTGTTCATTGTCTATCTGAAATTATAACTGCACCTTTACCCACTAACTGCCCTTAAATAAAAAATTTTAAACAGAGATAACAGAAACTATGATGTATGAGAAGATGCATTGTCTTGAATATTAGCCTATGTATTTTCTTACACACAAAGCACAAGAATTGACAATACAATTTTTAAAATAAAATTTATCTTTAAAATGATAATAATGGCTAAGAATGCTTTAATAACAAAGTGTATGACTTATATAATAAAAAACTGTAAAACAAGATTTAAATAAGCAGAGAGGTGGGCTGTTATTGAAAGAAGGACAAATGATGATTCTAATTCTTGTGATAATGAATGTGTAATTATGATGCTGTCCCCATTGGAACCACAGTGCTGCATTTCACTCCTTCAAGCTAATAAAATATCACAGGCTACGGAGCTTGTAAATTTATTCCTCCTAGTTCTGGGAGCTGAGAGATGTAAGATCCAGGCTCAGGCTTTGTTGTTGGGGTGTTTATTCCTTGGTGTAGAGATGTTTCCTTCTTGCTGGGACCTGCTGGAAGGGGTAACCCAGCCTCCGAGACCTCTTTGTAAAGGCAGGTCCCATGTGGAAGACTCTGCTGCACTCACTACCCCACTGTGAGTTAGGATTTCAGTGGATGAACCTTTGAGCATCACCAAGACAGAAGCTATAACGAGTCATTTTTACAGAGCTACCACACATTACTTTAAAATTCACATGAAGATATGAGTAAATGTCCAAGAATAGGCAGGAAGATTGTGTAATACGGATAGAAATGGAGAGGCTCACTTATCAGTCTTAATCTGTAACATGGAATCACTGTCATCAAAAACTACACGAAAGTAGTGGGGGGAACAGATGATCAACTGGCCCCAGTACAAACACATATCTAGAAGAGTTAAAATCTGGAAAATGTAGCATTTGATTTAGTGGATGTGGGTGATTCATCTCAGCACTACTGTAAAGTGATATCGATCTGGAAAGCTGAGCTAACCCCACTTCACACCAAGCACAGAAATGTTTCTGATGAAAGAGACTTAAGTGGAAGAAATAAAGAATATGAACATACAATGCACATGAGAGAAGATGATTTATAATATAAAGTATGTACTCAATGGCATAAGAACTGAGGCACAGGGCAGCTAACTAGATTGCATGCCATCTATACTTTAGAAGATGAGACCAAGCCCTGCAGACTGCAGGAGGGGGCCATGAGCTGCCTGGATGTCTTTTTTTTTTTTTTGGCAAGCAAAAGCATACTGCACACAAACATGCCCATCTTTTTGGTCTATAGGAGCATAAGGAATGCCATTCACCAAGTACACCTGTCTGTCCCTCTTGTGAGAGGGGAAGGAACCAGAATAACACTGATGCTGTCCTGATGTGTCTTGAAAATATTTCATTTTTTTTCAATTTACATAGTTGCTTTATAAAATTTAAAAGTAATACTTTTAAACATCTAGCCCAAACGGAAGTAGACACCAAGAAGGTGACTTTGAATTAAGGTGCTGCAGTCATTGTCTTGGGGAAAGAGAGCAAAGTGAATGGCTGAGTTGTTTCCTGGGAATGGATATCCATACAGAATGATGGGCACCTGAGGTGGGGATGCACAGGTGTAGGCACAGCCTTTGCTCTGTCTGACAAACTCTGGCTATGGGAAAGAGAGTGCTGGAGATTATTTAAACATGGTGACTCAAAGTCTGTCTGGCTATTTTATACCTATAGGTTTGGTTTTGTTTCCAGTCAACAAAAATGTGAAATTTCCTTAGCATGTTGCAGAGTTTAAAGTATGGTGTGTCTACTCTAGAAGGAGGTGTAGAAATTAACCAAACTTGTCTAGACCCAAGGCAATAGATTAAGACCTATTTGTTGGAGGGAATAGATTAAAACCTATTTGTTTCTTAGAGGTGTCTGGGAAATTTGCTAAGCAGTTAAGACTCTAGCTGTGGGATCAAGCTCTGCTTAGAGATAAATGGTCTTGTTTCTATAAATGGGCTCTCCCCCAGTTTTAATAATGCAAGTGTTCTAGGAGTAAAAATGTGGCGACATAATCATTTTTGTTAATTTTAGTAGTATAGGCAGACTGTGCTTGGAAAAGTTTTTTTTTTGGTTGTGTGTGTGTGTGTGTGTGTGTGTGTGTGTGTGTGTGTGTCAAAGCTGCAGGGAGGTGGAATGTAAAACAGGGTGGATATTGAAAGCTCAGCCCTCCTCCTGGGGAGCAGGTTAGAGATGTCAAAAGCCAACTCAGTGCCTAAGTCACTTGCACCACACACCTGAGGACCAGAGAACCAGAGATCAGATCCTCAAAACACAAGAAAATACTTGGGGCATCACAGAACCCAGCACTCAGGGAGTGGAGATGGCATCCCTGGGGTAAGCTGGCTAGCTAGGCTGGCCAACAGCTGAACAACTTACTATAGTAAAAATAAAGTGGAAAATGATAGAAAATGATATGTAGTGTCAAGTTCTGACTTTCAGATGCTCACACTCTAACACACACACACACACACACACACACACACACACACACACACACACACACACTTCAATACCCCATCTTTCTCCCCAGGGAGGGGAAAGAGACACTAGGCATTACCGGGTCTTCATGCACACATACCTCACCTACAGCTTTTTTGTAAGAATGTTCTTATTCAAGCTTGTCAGGATTAATCACTCTAGACAAGATGATGACTTCTCATTGGCTGGGGCTCTGGAGACAAACAGCCTGAGATGCCCTAGAAGTTGCCTCCACTGACTATGCTTCCTGAGAAGAGCTCATTCCCTTTGACTCACCAGGAACTCTCACCCTGCACAGCTCAGCTCACAGCTGAGGGGCTGGAAGTTAAATGTCTCCTATGGGTCATTAGAAAGGATGGAGACAGAGACATGATACCAGTTGTCTCTTCCTGCTTTGTGGGATGCATTCTCCTTCTCCCCTTACCAGACCAGGACTCTTCTCAGAGTATGCTGGGATTTAACCCTATTTACCCATCCAACCCACAGCATAAGGCTACATCCTGATAAGACACTTGTACTGCCTGAACAAAGTTCTTAATGTAGGAACAGGAACATTTTCCCCACCCAGCTGTCCCAACTATACATGTCAGGGCCCGTTTTTCTCAACCAGGTCCTTGACTTTGGCCTAACAGACCCAGTCAGTGACTCTATTAAATGCTAACTGCATACCTCAGCTGTACTCAATTCCTACCACTAAACATGGGCCATCTGTCAAGGCTGTTTTGGGCTTATTTTATTTTAAAGATTTGTTTTTTTAATATTTATGTAAGTATAATTGCTCAGGTGTGTGCAACATGCTCATGCTTGGTGCCCAAGGAAACCAGAACAGAATATCTGACCCTGGAACTAGAATTACAGACTACTGTAAGCTGCCAGGGGGATGCTGGGAACTGAGCCTGACTCCTCTGTAAGCATCACCAGTACTCTTAGCTGCTGAGCCATCTCTACACCCCTTGTTTGGGGGTTTCTTGGTTGGCTGAATTAAGGCATAATTTGGATGCACAGTATGGTCAGGTTTGAAAAACCTGTATAGCAGAGAGAAACAACCATAAAGACAAAGATGTGACGTACCACCATCACCCTGGAAAAGTCTCTGAGGATGCCTTTTCCTCTCTGACCTAGCCCTGGAAACCATTGATATGATTCTCTCCCATACTGATGACTTTTTCAAAAGTAAGTGAAGTCATAAGTGAGCTTTTTTGCATTTGGCTTTTTACACTTTAATGCATTTAAGGGTCATCCATGCTGCTTGTATCAACAGCTCATTCCTTTTTATTGCAATAGACTCCATTGTATGGCTGTGTAGAAATGTGTTTTTCCATTTCCCATTAGGCATTTGATTTGTTTCAGTTCTTAGTGATTATGAGTTGAACAGCTATGAAATTTCATGTCCACATATTTATGGGGTGTACTATCATTTCTTCCAGATAAATAGCTAGGGTGAGACTGGTGAGTTGTATGATATTTTGTGTACTTGTTTGGTTTTTATTCATTTATTAATTTCTATTTTATGTGTATATGTATGAGTGTTTTGCCTAGTTGTCTGTGTACCATGTGCATTCCTAGTTCCCATGAAGGCCTGAAGAGGACATTGATCCCCATACCTGCGATGATAGATGGTTATGAGCAGCAATGTGGGTACTGGAAGGGAAACCCAGGTCCTCTGCAAAAACAGCAAGTGCTCTTATCCACTCAGTCATTTCTTCATGCTTGAGTTTATTATTTTTTTTAATTAGCCAGTCAGTGAGATGACTCAGCAGCTAAAACACTTGCTGCCAAGCCTGACGACCTGAGTTCAGTCTCCAGAATCCACATGATAGAAAGGGAGACTCTATTCTTATAGGTTGTTCTTCTAGCCTCCCCATATATCATGCCACGACATGTACATAATATTCTATAAGTAAATAAGTAAATGCTATTGTAAAAGAGGGGGAGGCTGTCAATTGGGAAAGGGACCCTGACACTCAAAGCTAAAGAGCTAAGTTCAGTCCCCAGAGTTCATAGAAAGGGGAAGGAGAAAGTGGTGTCACAAAGGCTCCCTGCACCTCTGCCTGCATCTGTGCCATGTAACACACATCTGCCAATATACTCTTCCCCACTTTAAAGACTGGCAAAGCCACTGCGAGCGCTGTGGGCACTTCAGAGAGAATCATGTTTTGAGCCAGTGTGGGCTGTATAGTAAGACCCTGCCCCATCGGCCATGAAAAAGCAAACTGCTAACAAGGACCTCACTGGCAATCTAAGGGAGTTACAGTGGTTACATGTCCTTATCAGGACTTTGTGATGCTCCTGTTATTCATTTTAATAATCAAATTAGAGTTTCTGTATGCTCTTGATGCTTTTGCCATAAATCTTTGGGAAGGATCTATTAAAGTCTTCTCCCTACTTAAAAAACGTGTGTGTGTGTGTGTGTGTGTGTGTGTGTGTGTGTGTGTGTGTGTTGGTATGTAACAAGTGTGCATGGGTACTATCTTAGGGTTTTTATTGTTGTGAAAAGACACCATGACCACATCTAGTTGGGGATGGCTTACAGTTCCAGAGGCTTAGTCAATTATCATCATGGCAGGACATGACAGTGCATTGGCAGACATGGTAGTGGGTAAGTAGACATGGTGCTGGAGAAGGAGCTGAGAGTCCTACATTTTGGCCTACAAGCAGCAGAAGGAGACTGTCCCACTGGGCATGGCTGAGACACCCCTGACACATGCCTGGCTGAGGTGGGAATGTTCGTCTGTATGCTGTGAATATCATTCTGTAAACAAAGGAACTGTCTTGGCCTGTGTCAAGCACCTTAGAAGTATTCAGGGAAATTGAGATTAGGTTGAAGGAGGGTGGAGTCAGACAGACTCAATTCAGCCACCAAAGAAGAAGCATGTAGGAATACAGGTGAGTCACAGGGCCACAGGCCACAGGCCACAGGCCACAAGGCCAGATAGATTAATGAAAATGAGTTGAATTAAGATGAAGGAGCTAGCTAGAACTGTACCTGAGACACAGGTCAAACAGGATAAAATTAATATAAGCATCTGAGTTAGTTTTGGAGGGAAAAAGTGGCTGTGGGTGGATCTGCATTTCTGGCCTGGATGGGGTCAGAAATCTTGTGTCATAGATAGTGCCCAACATGGGGCAACAGGTATTGCTGGAAATATTTAATTGTAATATATCATATAAGGATTAATATTTATTAAGGGGTCATATGAACACTCATTGATACAATGGAACCTTAAGGCAATTCTCGGAGAGTTGAACGTCCCACGATGGATGGTTCAATCCTCTTCTAGAGAAAAGCAGGAATAAACAAGAAGGGGAGTCTGGGTTCCCACATCTCCAATGATTCCGGCCATGCCCCTTCAGGGTCTGGATTCTCCGGGGTAACTAATGCTTCCTTGGGTAACTAGTGCTTCCTCTGAATCCCATCACACCTAGCCTCAATGGTTTTCCTTAGTTGTGGAGGAAGGTTTCATAATCCCCTTTTTATCTTAGACTCTAAAGCCAGCACCACATGGACAAAGCTGCCAAGTTCTGCAGCTTTCTGGAGTTGGAGCATGGCCTCCTTGTTCAATTGTATCTTCCCTAGCTTTCTAATTTTGTTGGTTTTCTTCACTGCCTCGGATTAGCTTGTCTTGAAACTGGACCTGTAGACCAGGCTGGCCTTAATCTAAGAGATTCACCTGCCTCTACCTCTTGAGTGCTGGACTTAAAGGTGTGTACCACCACACCTGGATCTAAACTTTTTAAAAATTCCTTTTTTACAAGTTGGAAACTTACCTGGGTGGAATCTTGCCCTGAGGTTAGTACTCCCTTTATTCCATTCCCTAATCTGTTTGGCTTCTTAAACACAGGGCTTAGCCCCATTCCACTTTCTGGTGTTCCCTTTTTCCCTCAAATTGTTCATTTTGTACTTACTCTTTTTCAGCTTGTTCCTTTTCATTATTAATCTTTATTAGAATTACCACTAGTATCCACACAACAGAGTCTGTACTGGAATGTTTCGAGATTTCCTCTGACCACAGAATTAATACAAAACTCTTCACTTTAGCCTCAGGCCCACTCTTCAGACAATAGTTAAAAAACAGCTACATTTTTTCATAAGAATGATCTTTAGGCAACACACTAAAATTCTTCTCCTCTGAAACTTCTAGAGCCAAGCTCACAGTTCAAATGACCCTCAGCACCACTGTATTCCATGATTCGACTACTATGGCCCATTAAGAACTGTCTAAAGCATTCTGCTGCTTTTCTAACCCAAACTCCCAAAGTCCAAATTCCTTTAAACAAAGGTATAGTCATGACCATCACAGTAATACCCCAGTCCCTGGTACCAATTTCTGTCTTAGTTAGGGTTTCTTTTACTGTGAAGAGACACCATGACCACGGCAATTCTTGTAAAGGAAAACATTTAATTTGGGCTAGCTTACCAAAAGTTTCAGAGATTTAGTTCATTATCATTATGGTGGGACATGGTAGTGTGCTAGCAGACATGGTGCTGGAGAAGGACCTGAGAGGCAATCTTGATCTATAGGCAGCTAAAGGACTTTGTTTTACTGGAACTGGGTTCAGCATATAAGAGACCTCATAGCCCACCTCCACAGTGACACACTTCCTCTCTCAAGGCCAAATCCACTCCAATAACGCCACACTTCCTCCCCATATCCAAACATTCAAACATACGAGACTACGGGGACCATATCTATTGAAACAATGGCAGATACCTATTTAAGCCAGAAGAGGGTATTTAACCCCCTGGAGCTTGAGGCACAGGTGGTGTTGAGCCTATAAATGTGTGCTGGGAGTTGAACCTAGGTCCTCTGTAAGAGCAGACCCTCCTCCCTACTTTTAAAATGACATCATAAGTAGAGTGATGGTTAGTCTCCACAGTGACTTTGATGATGTCTAGAATCACCTGGGAGACAAACCTCTAGAGGCATCTGTGGAGATTATCTTTAATTGTTCATTGATGTAGGAAGACTTGCCCACTGTGGGCAGCACCATTCCCTAAGATCCTGGACTGTATAAAAAGAAGAGCATGAGCAGAGCACTGGCATTTGTCACTCTCTGCTTCATGACTTTGAATGTAATGTGAGCAACTGCTTCACTTCTCTGCTATCTTGACTCCCCATCATGATGGACTATGCCTCAAACTGTGAACCAAACAAGCCATTTCTTCTTTGGTCCCTCCCTCCTTCCCTCCTTCCTTCCAAATTGCTTTTGTCAGGATATTTTATCATAGCAACAGAAATAACTAAGACACATGGTGGCCCTTTCTCATAATCCATCTGCAGGTCAGAAAGATCCTCCAAAGTCGTTGTCCTCATGGTTGTCATTCCGCTCATACAACCTGGTTTCCCACATCACCGCTGATGTACACTTTAGCAAATGGACCCCAGCTTTCTCCATGCCCTACACTCCATTCCAGATGGGATCCTCCTGACCACCCAGTGAGTCATCCCCAAACCTAGCTTCCCCTGGTTCTAACTGTGACAACTCAGTCTTCTAAGAAGCACATAGAGGGAACTAAATGTGTATACAATTATTGGACAGGAGACCCGGTAAGGTCATAATGGAGGTCTGACATCTGTGAAGGGGGATGGGCAGAGAAAGGCTCAGATGGAACTGGAGAACTCCAGAGCTCCTGCTGGCCCTTAGAAGAGTCCAGTGACCAGCTCTACAGTACTACACCATTGCCTGGAAACAGTCTCTGGAGGCCACGACCTTGTGGTGCACCCCCTGATGGACATTATGGGTACTACATCGGGGCTGTCAACTCAAAGCAGGCTTCTTTGAAGGGAAAATTCATTGATCCAGCTCCATAGCTGTCTTTACTTGGGAGTATAAAGTATAGAGATGGAGAGGTACATGGCTGAGACGTAAGGAGATTTTGTGAATGCATATTGAAAGAGGAGCTTTGGGGAAAGTGTGGAATTATCCAGAAAGAATTTCACTAGACTAACTCCAGAGTTGTGCATGGCCTCCTGTCCCTCCTCGTGCTTCCACTGCCCATAGTTTCAGTCAGCTACAGTCAATAAGTATGAAAAAAATCCAGAAATAAACAATTCCTAACTTTTAAACAATATTTATTATGGCATATGGTTGAAATGTTTTTTTTTCTTTTATTATCAGTGATGCTGTGAAGCTCCTCTTGTACCTAATTCATAATAAACGCTTTGCGGGTATGGGAAGGAAAAGGCTACACACAGAGGCTGGCATTACCCAAGGCTAGGTTGTCCACTGAGGGTCTTGGCTAAGGGGTGCTGGACAGTGGGAACTTTCCCTTCGTCTCCTCCTTTATCACCTCCATTACCCAACATTTCTCAGTAAGAAGGGGCTAGAGAGGTCATCCAACTTCATGGGGACCACCTTCCAGGCTGACATGAATCTAACTTTGACCCCATTTTACAGTTTAAACAAAACACAAAAGCACCAGTCCTTTAAAATCATATCTTTAAATAAAACAGTATTCTAGTCTTTCCCATGACTCACTCCTTCACCCAGCTACCAAATATATCTTTCTGAAACAGTTCTTTGCACACATTTTCTATTGAATGAGCCGTTGACGGGACTCTGGTCCCCACCTCACTCTCCCTCCAGCCCTTTCTGCTATTGTTTGATACGAGCCATCTGCTGCAGGCCTCCTTTCTGAGGAGACTAAATGCTTCTTCCATGCTTTAATCTTCTCACATCCCCCACTATGGCTATCATACAATTTTGGATTAAGCTATTCCTATGACTGTGAAAGCATTGCCCACAGGAGACATGTGAGGTATTATGATTTTATTTACCATTTTTGTCAAATTGCTCTGTTTCTTACTCAGAAAGCCATCTACTGGTTTCCTCAAAATGTTCATGTTTCTTTCCCAAAACTACAAAGCTGTGTCTGTGTCCCTATTATCAGTAGATGCATTAGGCAGCAGCAATGCCATTTTCTTCCTCTGTAGTGACTTACTGACATTGCCTCTGACTTCCCAGCAGGATCTCCCTGTAAATTCCCACTGCCTCCCTTGGTGTCGGATACTGGTTTCCTTTCTTGGGTTACAGGGTCATGTCAGCAGAACACACCATCCAGGAGCTTCCTGAAAGAGAAATTTGTTGAGACCTTGCCTGTTTTCATGTGTTACTTCTATCTGCAACTTTGATGGAGAGTTATGTCTTAAACACACTTCCTGGCAGTCTCTATAGGCAGATTGCTATCTTGTCTCTTAACATGATGTCGGAGAAAAAGACTCCAGAAAGTAAAGCACTGAAAGAACTTTCTAGAGCAATAGTTCTCAGGCTGTGGGTCTTAACCCTTTGGGGTCACATATCAGATATCTTGCATATCAGATGTTTGTGTTGTGATCCACAGCAGTAGCAAAATTACAGTTATGAAGTGGCAATGAAATAATTTTATGGTTGGGGGTCACCACAACATGAGGAACCTCATTAAAGGGTTGCAGCATTAGGAAGGCTGAGAACCACCATTCTAGAGCATGGGTATTTGGTACAAAGAGCCTACAGGAGCAGGCTTAACCTGGTAGAGTAACAAGGCCCAAGAAAGCTGTGGAGGGAAGAGGGAGGGGAAGGGGTGAGGTCAAGAGGTGATCAGTGACCAGATCCTGTTAGCACTGAGTGGGGGTCTTTATAAGCTCTGGATTTATCCTCAAAAAGCTAGGTAATGAGGGCAGAAAAATGTCAGCGTACGGTGTATGGACACACACACTGTACCCAGGAGACACCAAGGCAGAGGCTGGAAGTCCAGGAGGTATGTGACTGCTGTAAGCCTGGCAAACCATAGCACATTTGTTCCCAGATAGTGGGATTCCAGTTAGTGGGAAAAGTGTCCAAAAATGTTCAGTTTCTGGTTATGCTTTGAACTTGGAGCCAACAGGATATGATGAATAGAAGCATGAAATGATGGTACAAGAAATGGGAAGAGAGCCATCAATATGACACTGCTTTTCCTCCGAGTGCACAGAAAGGAGTGTTGAGATGGACAAATCTGTAGGGAGCACAGGGAGGATTTCCATTCTGGACATCTGATCCTGAGATCCCCTGTTGGACATCTAGATGGAGAGCTCAAGTCAGGAGCTGGCTGTGAGAGTTAAGAAGGGCAGAGTCTCCACTAGGTCTGCAGGCTCTGAGCCATCACCAACGTGTCGAAAGAAGAGCCTGGGGACCAGATGAGCCACACTGACACATTGTGATCAGAGGTTCCTGAAGACCACACAGGAGACTGAGAAGGAATGGCTTCGGAGATGGAGAAGAAATCAGGAGACAATTATATGAGAAAGGATGGCCACTGACTGAGAAGTTTGACAGAGGTCCCAGGTGACTGAGCAGCTCTGCTGCAAGAGTGTTCAGAAATCCAGAGACAGGAAACATGGCAAACCATTTAGCTTGTATCCTGGAGGAGAGCAGAGATGTAAGAAAGGAGTCTTTTCTGTGCACCTGTGGGCATGCATGCAGGTGAGCTTATGAATGTGGTTGCACATTTCTGGCATGTGTGTGTGGAGACCAGAGAAGGACTTCAGTCGTCTTGATCATTACACACTACCTTTATCGCTAAGGCAATATCTCTCCCTCAGCTCAGAGCTAGACTGTTGGTCAGGAAGCCCCAGCAATTTTCCTGACTCTGCCTTCACAGCTCTGAGGTCACGAGCGCACACAGCCACACCTTGTGTTACCCACAGGTGCTGGGATCTGAACTCATATCTTCCTGCCATACAGCAAACACCCTTACTCACTGAACCACTTCTTCAGCCCCCAGTTTTCATTGTCTTAAATGGAAATTATCATAGCCCACTTGCTCACCAATGGAAATGATGGAGGCAGCCAGTTGCTGCTGTAACTTTTAAGTGAGGAGTTATAATCCAGTCTTAGCTAAAGTTTAGATGGTGTGTGTTCCCCATATAGCAGGGCTCAATGCAAAGCTGCCTTTAGGTAGTTCTCATTTTCCTGATAAAGTTATGATGTCAAGGACAGTAACTTGAAGGGGAGGTAAGAGAAGGAGCAGAATGTTAAAAAAAAACAAACCCCAAAACTTGGGAGTTCTTTAGAAGGAGGAAAACAATGGATGGAGGTATTGGGTAATGAATAGACTATGAAAACGTAGCAGGACCCAACTGGTACAAAAGGCTCACTAGATCTTCAATGAGCATGGGGCAGAATGCCTAGGATTTTCCTCCAGCCACATTCAACTGGATACATATTTGAGTAGGATGGAGGACAGTTGGATCAAAGACTAGGTTCTTGTTTTTAAAAAAGTGAGAAAAAGAGCCCATGAGAACTGAAAATGTATGTGAGAGAAGTTTATAGCAAGCCATTGACTCTGAGCTGGTTGAGGACACATGCTGAGTGATGTTCAGGGAGAAAGTAGAGGAATCAGATTAACTGATTCTCACTTCAAAGGAAAGTAAATATTTTAAAGTTGGGAGGCTCAAGGGAATGAATAAAAGACAAACAATAAATAGTTGTCAGAAATCGAGAAGCTTAAAATAAAGATTATTCAATCAATATCAATTCAGTTATGGGTATCTTTTCTGTCTCCTTCTCTTTCTTGATTTTTGAGGCCAATTTTACTACGTAGTCTAAGTATTGCTTTGAACTTTCTATGTAGTTTAGGGTGCCTTGAACTCATGACCCTCCTTTCACGTCCCTAGTGCTGACATTACAGGTATATTCCACCACACCCTGCTTTCATCTCCAATTTCTGAGGTCATCAATAATGTATTTTAAGATGTTCTTTTTAATGTTCACTCTAACTGCTTTTGTTTATTTACTTGTCTGTGGTTCTGATAACTATTGTCCTGAATTTTAGTGAGTACTACAAAAACTGAGGTGAAGTGCTGTGTCTTCACACGGTTTGTCACTTGCTAATATTTGCTGAACAGCAACCAGTCAGGCACCTGCCAGTCACTGGGAGACTTTTAAATGTCAGCATGTAAGTGTTTTCTCCAGATGGTTTTGTCCAAGGAGACTCTTCTGATCCTCCATTAAGAAAAGGGAAGGACAATAAGAGTCTTACTAATCAGTAGGTGACAGATTCACATGACTCAGTCCCCCCTTTTCAAACTTATTCCCATTCCCTGCCAAACTTAGGACAATTGAGTTTGAAGACTCTGGTTCTACTTCCCCCAAATCAAGCTTTCTTCTGCCTGCTGGGTTGGAGGATGTACCAAAGAAGAGAGTACAACTGAGTTCATCTGTGGTCTCTGTTGATCAGCACTTGCATTATTTTTAACTGAGGTGTGACATTGGCTTTTGATTGCATAACAAATCCCTGAGATGATCAATGTCTAACTGGAAAGGGGGATATTACAGTTCACAGTTTCAGAAGTTCCCATTCATCATCAGTGGCTTTGCTACTGTGACACCTGTGATGATGCTGCCTGTAAGGATAGGAGCTGGTGAATCAGCAAAGCTGCTTACCTCATGGCAGGTCAACACAAAAAGAAGACCCATCCTAATGATGTAAAATCTCCCACCAGGCTCCTTACAAAGGTTCTATCACTTTGGAATTAAGAGTGTAAAGCAGTGAGCCATGTGCCCATGTTGGCACATGCCCAGAATTCCAGCACTAAGAAGAGGTACAGAAAAGAGTCAGAATATCAAGGGCATTCCTGGCTATGGAGGGGCTTGAGGACAGTATCCTTTACAATTTGGGACTTTAGAAGAAAAGGAAGAAGTAACAAATATTTTCAATTTTTAAGTCTGTCCAGGATTTTAAAATGAAGATGTGTGCTTCCCCACTTCTATAGTTTCCATGGCAGAACAACTTGCTTGCTTCTCTGTTGACTTTGCTCCTGGTCTGATTGTGTTCATCAATTTCTATTTCCATTGATTACTTCTGAATCAACTTGCTGGTAGCTCCCATCCCATGTTGCCGCTTACTCTTACATGTCTGCTTTCATTCCTTCCACATTTAAAAAGTTGCTTTAATTTCTTTTCTGTCAGTTAAGAGAGGCTTCTGCATAGAATTGTGATAAGCATGTGTTCCGTCCACACCACTGAGGACAGTCCATATTGTTGAATAGTAGAAATAGATGTCCAGAGTTCCTTTTTCTATGGTCTTCCAATCCATTTACACTACCCTGCAGCTGCTGTGAGCCTTTTCCAAACACACTAACAGTTTCTCATGCCACATGTCAGCCTCAATCTGCTCCTATTTGAACATCTTCTGCAGTGCTACAGGCACTTGCTCAACCCTCTCACAAGGTAGCCTAGATTTGTTGAGGGTCAAACACCTTCAAGCCATAAGAAATGTGGCTGAGGATTAATAGTCAACTTTGAAAAATATTGTTATTATTTAATTTTTTGAGACAGAATTACTTTGTGTAACAGCTCTGGCTATCCTGGAACTTGCTTTGTAGATCAGACTGGCCTTGAACTCAGAGACCCACCTGCCTCTGGAGCTGGGATTAAAGGTGTGCAGCACCACTGCCTGTCAATAGCCAACTTTCCTATACCTCAGTGGAACTGTGACAAGACATGCTGTGTGCCTGTTAAAGACCCCAGTGGAATTGTGTCCAAGTTGCTCACAGTTTTATCCATACATTAACTAGATTTTCTTTATTCCCCCCTCTCTTTCTCCTGTGGGAACTTTCTTATCTGTGATTCTTTTTAAAATAAACTGATTATACCCATGAGTTTGTCTCCAGGTCTGATTTTAAAAGAACTTAGCTGAAGATAGTTGGCACTAGGAAATGACCAATGAAACATATGGTGGTATAGTGGGAGCAAAAAGCGCATGCACAGGAGTAGTTATTGCGGCATGGCAGCCCCTGACACACTGAAGAATCATAGTTAGCAAATTATCTAAGCATGGTGCATTTGGAGAGAAGATGGAAGAAGCTTGGCATATGTAGGAGTGCTAACGCTCCCAAAGCTATGGGACTGTGACCATAGGCAATAGTGTTCTGGTCTTTTAAACTGTCTTAAAAGAGTTGGAGAAGAAATACGAGATTTATACTGTCCAACGAACAATTCAGGCTGCAGTAGCAAGACCAGAGACCCCTAAAAGCATGCAATTCATTTCATATCTGCAACCACAGGGAAAATGTTCTGAAAAATTGGGCCCAGTATAAAATAGACTGGACAACACAATCCAGGCCTCTTCTAAAGGAGTCAAAGTTCTGGAAAGGAGATAGGGCCAGAGAAGCCTACAGAAGAAGTCACGGGTTCTGAATCACCCAGCCTTGCAGAAGGAGCCTGTACCCTGTGAGCTGAGGAAAACACTATTCTCTGACCTTGAGACTCCTTGGAAGCAGACCCCTTATAGATCATGCTTCTCTCCTTCAAGGTCAGTTACTGCCATTCTTCATTGTCTTCAGAAACTAGGGTCAGGTCTTGGGATAAGCAGAGGGAGAGGGCACAGTCGCTAGAGACGTAAGGTCTGAAACAATGAAAGCAATAATACCCCTTTATCCAATTCCTCTTCCCCAAAGCAATTTGTCATTCTCCTCCTTAAGAACCAGTGAAACTCAAATTCTCTCCCCTTGGTCTGAAAGAGGCTTTACTTGCTTTGACCAACGAACAGCACGTAGCACAAAGTTTATTGTGTACTTTCTAAAGCAGGTCCTGAAAAGTGAGAAAACATCTGCTCTTCAGAAAGTCACCTGCCTTTGTGAGCCTGAGATACCATGTCAGAATACCACCTACCTGGATGCCACCGTGCTATCAAGTGCAAGCCGCATGAAGGGCATGGATCATTTGCTGGTGAGGAATGTGAATTTCTATTAGTGTCTTGTGGCCACAAACTGCTTTTGGAAGAACCTCATAATCATTGCCTTCAGCTATTGTATGGAAGGAGCAATGCACCTTTTACTCCCTGGCCCTGGGTCATTCTTTCTGTTCCTGTAGAGTTTAAAGAGACACTGATTACCTTGACATTCTACACACTATCATTCTGGACCATCACATAAATGACACATGGCACTTGGACTTGATTTCTGGAACAGAGAAAGTGTTTTGGTTTCTTTAATAAAATAATGCATGCTAAAGACTAATTCTACACACTTTTTTGAAGTCTACCAAAATTAAAGATCCAAGAACTCAGGTAACTTGAGAAGTTCTACACATTTATGACCATAAGGAAAGATTAGTGTTCAATGAATTGTTTGGGACTCTTTAGAAACAAACAAGCAAACAAAAACTTCACAAATGTATCAACCAATACAGCCATCACTGGGGGCTGGAGAGAAGGCTCAGTGATTAAGAGAGCTTGCTGTTGTTTTGAGAGGACCAGAGCTTAGTACTCAGCATCTAGTTTGGGCTGTCCACAAGGTCTTGTAATTCCAGGTGTTGAGGATCAAGAACCTCTTTTGGACACCCATACATATGTACATATATAAACATGAATAAAAATGAAAATTTAAAATAAAATACCTACCCTTGAGAATGCTTTTTTTTGTGTCCTTCAAAAGACTGACTACAAGAGACCATTGATTTTCATGGTCCTGAGAATAGATCTCACTGGTGTCTTAAGACTGGGCAAAGGCATTAACCTTTGGGGTAATGGTATCTCACATGAAGAGCCTAGGGTTTCAGACACATGTTGAGCCAGTGAGCATGTATACAGCTTTTGTCCTATGTCTACTATATCTAGAGTATAGGAATAAGAATGAACGTATGTTAAATAAAGTTGACTAATCACAGTTTCTGGGGTCCATTAGTAGATATTGTGGACTTTTTATCTTTGGTAGTTGTAGTTTTTGAGACATGGTCCGTCTTACTCTATAGCCTGGGATGGCCTAGAACTTTTCTACAGTCCTGGCTACTCTCATAGTTGTTGGGATTATCCAACTTTAGCCTCTCAAATTCTGGGACTTTAGCTGAAAAACTGCTTTGCTATATAATGTGCTTTTATCCTCATTACTTCATTCTCTTTGTAACTAAAGATAACTGGCCTTGGGGTGTATAGAAAGAGGAACTTTCCCACCAGGTTGTATTATGGTTCCCACTGTGTCTGCACTAAAGACTATTCCTGATGATTTGGGGACCTTCATATTGGCAAATCAGCAGATAATGTTTCAAGACAATAAAAAAGAAGGTCCTTGGCATGGCAAGGGTATTTGATCTTCTTGACAAGCTGGAATTGTTGTTACACTATGGATACAAGCATCTAGAACTTTGGAGATTCACAAGGTCATTCCTTTTCTTTTCTTTTTTTTTATCTTGCCAGTATCATTTTCTTTTTTTTCTTCTTTATTTATTTTGTATTTATCAAAAAAAACAGTAAAATGAATTTAAAATGCTGAAAAGTTAACAATAACTATAAAGAAGATAAAAATCATAAGCATGACTTATCAAGGGTAATAATGCAAACAAGATTGTTACACATATATTTACTTTGTGTTCAGCTTTTCCTCTGAATTTTTTTTTCCATCCCTGTATATCCTTATTCAAGGTCCCTTCCCCCTCCCACCACATCTGGTCATTTTTCTTCTCCGCAACTCCCCATCCCCTCCCCGGGCAGGCAGCAGACAGTCCTATGGTCCCACTGACCCAATAATGCTTGGATCAGTCTCCACTCCTGGCCAAATCCAGTTTTGTTCCCCCCCCCAAGGGTGAGTCAGGTGATCCTATAGTTGGAGTGGGGTCCGAAGGGTCAGTCCAGGGTGTTTCTGATCCCAAGCTGTTCAGTGGTTGTGGTTTGCCGCTTGGGCATGCTTGACTTTTTTTTCTTGTTTGTTTGTTTAGAGACCACTAATGAGTGAGTACATCCCCTGCTTATCTTTCTGAGTTTGTGATGTTCTCCAAATCCATCCATTTGCCTGCGAATTTTAGGATATCATTTTTTCTTATTGCTGAGTAGTATTCCATTGTGTAGATGTGCCACAGTTTGTTAATCCATTCTTCAGTTGAGGGACATCTAGGTTGTTTCCAAGTTCTTGCTATTACAAATAATGCTACTATAAACATAGTTGAGCTAATACTTTTGGAGTGTGAATGTGCCTCTTTAGGGTATACACCCAGAAGTGGTATTGCTGGGTCCTTGGGGAGATTGATTCTCAATTTTCTGAGAAACCGCCATATTGCATTCCAAAGTGACTGAACAAGCTTACACTCCCACCAACAATGGAGGAGTGTTCCCCTTGTTCCACATCCTCTCCAACATAGGCTGTCATCTGTGCCTTTTATCTTAGCCAACCTAGCAGGTGTTAGGTGGTATCTCAAAGCTGTGTTGATTTGCATTTCTCTGATGGCTAAAGATGAAGAGCACTTTTTCAGGTGCCTTTCAGCCATTCGTAGTTCCTCTGCTGAGAATTCCCTTTTTAGATCTGTACCCCAGTTTTTGATTGAGTTATTCAAGGTTTTGGGCTCTAGATTCTTGAGCTCTTTATATATCTTAGAGATCAGTCCCCTATTACTTGTAGGGTTGATGAAAATCTTTTCCCATTCTGTAGGCTGTCATTTTGTCCTATTGACAGTGTCCTTGGCTTTGCAGAAGCTTCCCAGTTTCAGGAGATCCCACTTATTGATTATTGGTCTTAGTGTCTGTGCCACTGGTGTTATATTTAGGAAGTGGTCGCCTGTGCCAATTTGTAAAAGTGTATTTCCCACTTTCTTTTCTATCAAGTTCAAAGTGGCTGGGTTTAAGTTGAGGTCTTTGATCTACTTGTATTTGAGTTTTGTGCAGGGTGACAGGCTTTGGATCTATTTGCATTTTTCTACACAATTTCATCCAGCTATGACAATACCATTTGTTAAATATACTATCTTTTTTTCCATTGAATGTTTTGGGCCTCTTTGTCAAAGATCAGGTGTTCATAGGTTTTTGGGTTAATGTCTGGATCCTCAATTCTATTCCATTGGTCCACAAGTCTGTTTTTATGCCAGTACCAGGCTGTTTTTATTACTGTAGCTCTATAGTATAGCTTGAAGTCAGGGATGGTGA
>PVIH01021936.1:0-20130 GCA_004025045.1 Sigmodon hispidus | reverse complement strand
CACTGCATTCCAGAGTGGCTGAACAAGTTTACACTCCCACCAACAATGGAGGAGTGTTCCCCTTGCTCCACATCCTCTCCAGCATAGGTTGTCCTCTGTGTCTTTTATCTTAGCCAATCTGACAGGTGTCAGGTGGTATATCAAAGTTGTTTTGATTTGCATTTCTCTGATGGCTAAAAATGATGAGGACTTTTTCAGGTGTCTTTCAGTCATTCGTAATTCTTCTGCTGAGAATTCCCTTTTTAGTTCTGAACATCAATTTTTGATTGGGTTATTTGAGGTTTTGGAGTCTAGTTTTAAGTTTTCCATATATTTTAGAGATCAATTCTCTGACCCTTGTAGGGTTGGTGAAAATCTTTTCCCATTCTGTAGGTTGTCGTTTTGTCCTAGGCTTTACAGAAGCTTCTCAGCTTCAGGAGATCTCAATTATTGATTGCTGATCTTAGTGTCTGTGCCACTGATGCTATATTTAGGAAGTGGTCACCTGTGCCAATTATTAGAAGTGTATTTCCCACTTTCTTTTCTATCAAGTTCAAAGTGGCTGGGTTTATTCTGAGGTCTTTGATCCACTTGGATTTGAGTTTTGTGCAGGATGACAGGCTTGGATCTATCTGGATATTTCTACACCCTACCATCCAGCTATGCCAACAATATTTGTTAAAGATACTATATTTTTCCCATTGAATATTTTGGCCTCTTTGTCAAAGATCAGGTGTTCATAGGTTTTTGAGTTAATGCCAGATCCTCAATTTGATTCCATTGATCCAAGAGACTGTTTTTATGCCAGTACCAGGCTGTTTTTATTACTGTAGCTCTATAGTTTAACTTGAAGTCAGGGATAGTGATGCCTCCTAAGGTTCTTTTGTTAAGTAAAATTGTTTTGGCAATCTTGACTTACCTGTTATTCTAAATTAAACTGAGTATTGTTTTTTCAAGTTCCAAAAAATATGGTGTTGGGATTTTGATGGGCAATGCATTGAATCTGCAGATTACTTTTGGTAGAATTGCCATTTTTACTAAATTGATCCTACCTATCCAGGAACACGGGAGATTGTTCCTTTTTCTGATATCCTCTTCAATATCTTTTTTCAATGATTTAAAATTTTTGTCAAATACATCTGTGACTTCTTTGGTTATAGTTACTCCAAGTTATAATAGTTATAATGCTATTTGCAGCTATTATAAAGGGTGATGTTTTCCTTATTTCTTTTTCATCCCTTTTATGTTTAGTGTATAGGAGGGCTACTGATTTCTTTGAGTTAATCTTGTATCCTGCTACATTGCTGAATGTATTTATCAGCTGTAGAAGTTCTCTGGTAGAATTTTGTGGGTCACTTATGTATACAATCATATCATCTGCTAATAGAGATGGTTTCACTTCTTCTTTTCCAATTTGTATCCCTTTAATCTTTTTTCATTCTCTAATTGTCTTATCTAAAAGTTCGAGAACTATATTTAATAGATAAGGGGAGAGAGGATATCCTTATCTAGTTCCTGATATTAGTGGGATTGCTTTGTGTTTTTCTTTTTTAAGTTTGATGTTGGCTTTCATCTTTTTGTAAATCATGTGTATTATATTTAGATCTTTTCCCTGTACTCCTGATTTCTCCAGGGTTTGAACAAAAAGACATGTTGGATTTTGTCAAATCTTTTTCAGCATCTAAGGATATGATCATGTGGGTTTTTTTCCTTCAGTTTGTTTATATGATGGATGACATTTATGGTTTTTCATTTCCTGAACCATCCTTGCATTTCAGTCATGAAGCCTACTTGTTCATGTTGGATGATTTTTTTTTATATATTGTTGTATAGGGTTTGCCAAAATTTTGTTGAGAATTCTAGCATCAATATCCATGAGGGAAATTGGTCTGTAGTTCACCTTTGTTTTGTCTTTGTGTGGCTTGGGTATTAGGGGAATTATGGTATCATGAAAGGAATTTGGCAATATTCCTTCAGTTTCTACTGTGTGAAACAGTTTGAGGAGTAATGGTAGTAATTCTTCTTTGGACATCTGGTAGAATTTTTCACTGAAACCATCTGTACCTGGTCATTTTTTACTTGGGAGGCTTTAAATGACAGCTTCAATTTCCTTTAGGGTTATAGGTCTGTTTAGGTAATTAATCTGTTCCTCATGTAATTTTAGTAAGTGGTACCTGTCCAAAAAGCTGCCATTTCTTCTAGGTTTTCCATTTTTGTGAAATATAGATTTTTCAAAGTATGACCTGATAATTCTCTGGATTTCCTGGGGGGTCTGTTGTTATATCCCCCTTTTCATTTCTGATTTTGTTGATTTTGTTATTCTCTTTACTCTTTTTGGTTAGATTGGATAAGGGTTTATCTATCTTGTTGACTTTCTCAAAGAACCAACTCTTTGATTCATTGATTCTTTGTATTGATCTTTTTGTTTCAGTTGTATTGATTTCAGCTCTGATTATTTGCTGCCTCTACTCCTTCTAGGTGAGTTTACTTCTAATTGTTCTAAGGCTTTCAGCTGTGCTGTTAGTCTTGCAGTATGGGATATCTCTAGGCTTTTCATATAGGCATCTAGTGCAATGAATTTTCTCCTTAAGATTGCTTTCATTGTGTCTTAAAAGTTTGGGTATGTTCTGGATTCATTTTTATTAAATTCTAGGGAGAATTTGATTTTTTTCTTAATTTCTTCCTTGACCCAGTGGTGGTTCAGTTGAGTGATGTTTAGTTTCCAGGTGTTAGTAGGCTTTCTGTGATTTTTTGATGTTGTTGAACTCTAACTTTAGGCCCTGGTGGTCCGATATGTTACAAGGGATTATTTCCATTTTTTTGTATCTGTTGATATTTGCTTTATGACCAATTATGTGGTCAATTTTGGAGAAAGTTCTGTGAGGAGCTGAGAAATATGTATATTCCTTTGCGTTTGGGTGGAAGCTTCTGTAGATATCTATTAAATCCATTTGCCTCATAACCTCTGTTAGACTCCTTATTTCTCTGTTGAGTCTCTGTCTGGTTGACCTGTCCAGGTGTGAAAGTGGGGTATTGAAGTCTCCCACTATTAGGGTGTGAGAATTGATATGAGATTTGAGCTTTAGCAGTATTTCTTTTACATAGGTAGGTGCTCTTATATTAGGGGCATAATATATTTAGGATTGAAATCTCCTCTTGCCCAATTTGTACTGCAATGAATAAGTAATAACCACATTGCTCCCTTTTAATTGATTTTAGTTTAAATTCAGCTTTGTTAGGTATTAGGATGGCAACCCCAGCTTTTTTTCTTAGGGCCATTTGATTGGAAAATCTTTTCTCAATCCTTTACTCTGAGCCTATGTCTGTCTTTGTGGTTGAGGTGTGTTTCTTGTATGGAGCAGAAGAATGGCTTCTGTTTTTATATCCATCTTGTTAATGTATGTCTTTATATATGTGAGTTGTGTCCATTGATATTGAGGGATATTAGTGACCACTGATTGATGTTTTCCTGTTATGTTTGGTGGTAGCGTGTATGTATTTCCTTTCTCTAGGCTTTCCTTCTGTGGGATTATTGAATGTTTGTGATATCATGGGTGTATCTGGGATCTTTATGTTGGCATTTACCCTCCAATGCTTTCTAGAAGGCCGGATTGGTACATAGGTATTGTTTCAGTTTGACTTTGTCATGAAATATCTTGTTTACTCCATCTATGGTGATTGATATTTTTGCTGGGTGTAGTAGTCTAGGTTGGCAGCCATGCTCTTTATTTTCTGTATAACTTCTGACCAAGCCCTTCTTGCTTTCATCATTTCCACTGAATAGTCAGGAGTTATTCTGGTGGGTCAGCCTTTATAAGTAAGTTGACTGTTCTCTTTTGTAGCTCTTAATATTTTTTCTTTGTTCTGTATGTTTTGTGGCTTGATCATTATGTGGTGAGTGGACAACTTTTGGGGGTCATATCTGTTTGGTGTCTGCCCATTGCTTCAGTTGTTCATGATTAGGCAGCTCCTAATCAATTGTGTGTCTCCTGTCTCCTCTGAGCAAGGGGTCTGCTCAGTCTCTGACTCTGCTTTGGACAGGGGTCTAAATTTCAAATGCCTCAGTTCTTTTCTGCTGACACAGTTTGCCCTGGAGATGGGTCCCATCCATGCAACGTCTCCTCTTTTAGGTGTAGCTGGAGGAGCCC
This sequence comes from Sigmodon hispidus, assembly GCA_004025045.1. NCBI lineage: Eukaryota > Metazoa > Chordata > Mammalia > Rodentia > Cricetidae > Sigmodon > Sigmodon hispidus. The sequence continues at coordinate 16,003 of PVIH01021936.1, read as the reverse complement.
CTCATAGCCAAACCCTAGCTTCTGTCTGCTAGGGAGAACTGAGATCAGACTCTGAGGATTGACCCTGGTTCTGGAGAAGAACTCTGTAGTTGCGTGGTCCAGGTGCTGGAATCTGCTCACCCCTGAATGGGGCCTGAATTTCAATGGCTGCCCATTTAATTCTTGAAAGTATGCCTTTTATCCATAATTTCAAAGTCAGAAAGGTGATGCCAACAATGCTTGTTCTAGGTTTTTTTTTCTGTTGCTATGATAAAATCCCTCTGACAAAATACAACTTAGAGGAGGATATCATTTATTTAACTTTTACTTCGAGGTCACAATCTATCATTGAGGCAAATCAGAGCAGGATTTTAAGCAATAACTTAACACAGGAATTGTGAAGGAATTCTACTTGCTATGTTGTTCACTCATGTTTAACTCAGATATCTTTCTTCTATAGGCCAGGACTTGCCTATGGACAGTACTACCCATAGTGGTCTGAACCTTTTTACTTCTACCCTTTATGGTCTGTACCTTCCTACATCAGTTAACAGTCAAAACAATTTCCCCAATATCAATGCCCACAGGGCAATGTAATGTGTCAAATCTTCAGTAAAAACTCTCTGCTTAGGTGATTCAAGGCTGTAACAAATTGACAGTTAAAACTATCCAGATGAAATAGCTAAGCAATTTATTACTCACAGAGATAGACATAAAAAAGTAAGGATTAAAGAGAGATGAAGCAAACAGACCCAATCTGTGCAATATAGTAAGCACTCAGAGAACCTGTAATTGCACAAGGATGCTACCCTGAGCATTCTATTTTTAACATAAATAATGTTGATAGGACAACAAAATGCCTATCTAAATAGATTAATCATACCTCTTGAAACTCATAAGGCCAATAAGTCATATTACCATTCCTTTAAGAGATCTAAGTTTGTGTGGTGCTAGAGAGATGGCTTAGAGGTTAAGAACATGTCATGTCCTCTACAGAAAACCAGAGATCAATTTCCATCACCCGTGTTAAGAAGCTCATAACTCTCTGTCGCAGGATATGAAATCACACTGTGACCCCTGAGATTGTCTTATTACTAGAAAAATCTGTTTCTAGTTGTGGTGTGGCTCAGCCCTAGCATACACCTTTGGTCCAGGAGCTTTCTACTTGAATATTGTAAACAGGATCAGATGAATTCAGCCATAGGTCAAGAGGCAGACCAAGCAACCAACTGATGGGAAGTGAAGAGAGGATTGAATTATGGAGAGTAAGAGGGAGTCAGGGGGACAGATAGAGAGACACAGGAAGTAGAATGGAGAGACATTCACTTTGAGGTTTTTTGTGTGAGACAGCTTAGGAGAGAGAGGCTTCTGAGACAACAGAACAGGAGGAAGGTAGCTGGCTGCTTTCTCTGCCTCTCTGAGCTAGCAGGCTTTCACCCTACTATCTAGTTTCTGAATCTTTACTGGTAAAATTTAGTGATTGAGATTTTGTTAAAAACAGCAACTCCCTTCAAGTCAAGTTTCAGGGATTTTGAGGTGGTTTTCTGGCCCGCACAGGTATTTCACTTTCATGCACAAACACATACATACATACACCCATTCTTGTACAGCACACATACATAATTAAAAACAACAAAAAATATATTTTTAAAAATATATCTGAGATGTTGATTATATTTCCAAAACAGCTACATGAAGACTAGTTGGGAAATAAATTATGAATGTACTCTGTATCTGTTCATAAAATACACATGAATGCATACATGTTGGTGAAGATGCTGACCTTGTCTGAATCACCTGTGATGGCTGCTACACAGTGTGTGACCCATGAACCAGTACCATGAGCACCATCTGGCATCTTTTTGGAATTGTACCTTCTCCTCCAGATACATAGAAGCAGAAGCTGTATTTCATATTAGTGTTTGAGATACTTCCTCTATTACATTGTATAGGGGGCTGGACCTAGCTTGGATGTTTATTGTGCATACATAGATACCTGAATAGATCTTGATTTTCCCAAATTGGCTCAGACTTACAGATCTCGTGTCCTTGTCAAGTTACATCCTTGCTGAATGGCACTTCTACTATCCTCCTTAGTTTCTCACTTGTCATGCTCCTGTAAATATAGTCTTAAATCTACGATTTGACTGGCCAGCTCATGTATACCAAGTGTTCATACTATTTTTATTTCTTACAGTTCATATTGAAAAATAAATTTTAATATGAGTCTTTTTGACACTTTTTAATTTCTTCATTTCATACACTCAGCAAATAGAAAGTGTTTGCAATGACCAAAAGATATAAAGTATAAAATTTAATCAGACACAATGTTTATTTTAAAAAGAAAGAACCATTTTTTAAATAAAGTTTAGTAAAATTTAAATGAAAAAGCACATTTTAAAAAGACAGAGAGGATATTGTGGGAACTCCTTCCTTTCTCGCTCCCCGGCCATGTTGGTGGCTGGTCTTGGTTGAGGGCTGTCCCGCACCTAAGGCAGGAAGATGGTATCGCAGTAGAAACCTGCCCTGAGATATGTTTTAAACAGGGTTTATTTGGTGAAAATAGCTTACAAAACAGAGCCGGTTTTAGGAGAAGATGACAGGATGAGGTTCAGTGCGCTGGAGCCTTTCTAAGGAAGATTCTTCATCCCCAAGCCGTACGTCCGAACTCTTGGGCAGCTGGAGCGAACTGCGCACTCGGTCGGGGAACTCTTGCGAGAGAATGATGACTTTTTGTCTTGATCTCTTCTCTTGAAGGTCTATTTTTGGAATCTTTTTTAGTTAACCACGCCCCGCTCGTCTTTAGTCTTATGACGCAATCGTTCACATATATAGTTTTTGATTTCCCGCTACAAGATGGTGGCCGCAAAGAAGACAAAAAAGTCTCTGGAGTTGATCAACTCTAGGCTCCAACTTGTTATGAAAAGTGGGAAGTACGTGTTGGGATACAAACAGACACTGAAGATGATCAGACAAGGCAAAGTGAAATTGGTTATCCTCGCCAACAACTGCTCAGCTTTGAGGAAATCTGAAATAGAATACTATGCCATGTTGGCTAAAACTGGTGTCCATCACTACAGTGGCAATAACACTGAATTGGGCACAGCATGTGGAAAATACTACGGAGTATGCACACTGGCCATCATTGACCCAGGTGATTCTGATATTATTAGAAGCATGCCAGAACAGACTGGTGAAAAGTAAACCAAGAAGTTTTCCTTCAATAAAACTTTACCGGAGCTCCTTTTAAAAATAAATAAATAAATAAAAAGACAGAGAGAAATGAAATTCTCAATGTCCAATTTCATTTCTGTTGAAGTTTCTCACCTAGAGGACATTATTTTGCTGATCAAAGAACTCTAATATAGCTTACCAGTATGTATTATGGCTACTAGCTTCTGGAATCTTAGGGACAGTAGACTCTATAAATATTTATGTTTGCATTTGCAAGTATCTAAAGCCCTCTCTAAGCATAATATTTACATATATTTTTATCCATTGTACACAAAGTAAATAGAGATATTCTGATCACAGTGCGTCAATGGTACTTTAGTGGTAAGGCTATTTAAATATCTAATTATTTTAATGAAAACATATGACTTTTAAAATTGTACATGTTTAGCACACTTGTCTTTTAAAATAATCTGATATAAGCATAGACAAATATCAACATTTCTCTTGTAAGTGCAACATTTGATTTTTCTCTATTTATTTAATGTAATTTGAAGCTATGTGTTATCATCATAAAACAGTAAAGGGATCATTTACTTGCAAGGCTCAGATGGTTTAGTTATGGCTTTATAGTTTCTTCAATCACACAGTGATGACTTCAAGACATAGTATGAGGGGCAGGGGTGGACAATGACTCAGTTTCTACAGCATATTCTGTAAAAGGAGTACCTGAGTTTAGATTCCCAGAACCTGCACAAATACCAAGTGGGCATGGCAACCTGCCTATAATTACCAGCCATAGAAGGTGAAGATAGAAAAATTCTCTGCCGTATCCTTGCACAGTTCCAGGGATTTGACATGATTTGGCCTGGCTAAGGAAGTCAGGGAATGAAAAAAAGACAAATAGTCATACCAAGAAAAGCTGAGAACAGGTGGTCTGGGCTCTCTGACAGAGAAACCACCAGCACTCTAAAAACTCAGTGTGTTCATTTAATACAGATGAATAGGGAATCTGGGTTATTTCAAACAGATGAACAAGGAGTCCAGGTCCTAGCAATGTACTAGGACAAAGAAGATGGGGCTTGCTTTTCTCAGTAGGAATAGTCTTAGACTCTATATATCAAGGGGATAAAGCAATGACAGACATATGTCATAGTCATATGCATACATTTATACATATTGTCAACATTTGCCCTTGGGGCCTTGGGAAGGTTTTGATATCTTTGTGAGCTTTACCCCTTGGAGAAAGCCTTGCCATTTTCTCCGAGTCTAGTCTGAGATTATTGACATAGACATGTCTATGTGAACAGTACACTTTCTCTCATGACTTCATTCACTTGGGACTTCCTCCACTACATAAGATCCCCAAAGCAAGCTGGGTAGGCAGATAGTACCTAAAGCCAGCTCTGGACTTAAGAGACTTTGCCTCAAAAGAATAAGGTAGAAGAGCTATGAGAAAGATTCTGGACACCATCTTTAGGCCTCCATATGCTCAAGTCTGTATTTATGCATGTCCCCATACATAGGAACATGCATACACACAAATGCATGATAAGGAAAAAAGTATAATCAAGAAACACAAGATCTGGCCCATTCTCTCTAAGTGCCAGTGATTGCATTTTAGCTTATTCTTAGGACTCTCTCTCCCATCTCACTGATTTTGATTGTGTCTAGGTACTTACGCATTGGTTGGTATAAAGCTGGTTAACTTACTCTCACAACTGTTCTGAAAAGTATAATGTACTCTGCTAAGCCAAATTTCCCACATATTCATAAATTTTTCCTCTTTTCTGAAGCTATTCCCACCTACAGATAGTGGAGAATTTTTCCCAATGGTTGCACCCTGGCTTTCTCAGTTCATTAGCTTTTATAGACTTATGATGCCTGAACAGTGACTTAAATGTTCAACCACTTCAAATATTTTTTGTTTTGTTTTGTTTTGGAGAAATCTTCTTCATAGGCATTTTAATTAATTGCATTTATCTCAGTTTCCACTTAGTATATGAGAGCTTATCTTCTTTGTGTTATATTAGAAAAGTCATGGGAGTCACATACTTTGTGCAATATTACTCAAGGTAGTGAAATAAACACAAGGTAGTTAAATAAATTTTTATGAGGAGCAACTAGTACCTCTGAAAAGTCTCACGTTATTACTTCGTATTCCCTAGTTCATGCTAACAGACTGTATCCACACTATTGAAATATCTGTGGCTTGGCAGGATGGAATAAAGGGAAGTTGTTTGAAAGTGAACCATTGCTCTGCTTTTTCAAACCTACCACGATGAAGCAGGGGACTGTCCTGTTTGGTTAACTAGCTGACCTTATTGGTTAGGCTGAAGGAACAATAATATTTTATCTTGACCTTGAACTGATAGCCTTTAAACAGTTCTGTGCTTGCTCTATGCTATATATTTTAAGCATTGCAAGGTATAGAGACACCTTAATCAGAGATTTACTGGAAATCAGCCATAGAAACAACCACTGATAGAAGTGCCCAGAGACTCAAAGGAATAAGAACAAAATGTGGATGAGGCTGCAAACCTAATGCTTGTTATACATCCTGCAACCTTCTCATTTAGTGTGACAAGAGTCTTTGAGTAGAGGCTGAGTGAAGGCACTGCAGACACAGCCCAGAATCTCTTAACCTGGTCTTGCCTGCCACAGCAGAAAACCTGTGTAGTGTCCAGGGCTTGGGGTCCCAGTCATGGAAATTAACAATGTGTTCAAGCCTGGCTGTTAGAACTATTAATAAGATTTTATTAAGTCTGAGGAGGACAGTGTTAACACTAATGCAGTCAGGAAGCTGGATCTGTTTTTATTCCCAAGAGCACATTGGTATGTGCAGTGTAGATGTCTACCTTTTAGAACTGAGGTTGATATAGGGACTCCAACACTCACTCAACTGATGATAAAGGCCAACGATTTTCAAGTAGAGTAATCAGCTTATGAAAGTAGATAGTGCTTTATGCATTAAGTTGCTTAGTGAAATTATTAACCTAAGATGAACAGTTTATGTGGAGGATGGAATGTCAGACAGACCCCAGTTTGTAGCTCTAAAGTCTTAGACAAACAGTCTTTGAAAATCACAGACTCAGTTCTGCACTGTTGTTCATATATGACTTCATTTCTATGTCAATGGTGACACTGAATAACCATGACAAAGATTTTATCACTACAACATCAAAGTTACTATCTAGATCATTGTAGGAAATGTGTACTGACCTTTTAGAACCAATCTCTCATTTGTGACAGTGTGCAAAAAGATCTCACTCTATAACTAAGGTTGGTCTGGAACCCAGGTCACCCAGGCAGACTCCAAATTTGAACTGTATTGTTAACCTCCCTGGGCTGAGAATTCAACCATTATGCCTAGAACACTAAGCTCTGTCATTTACCCTGGTCCTTTTTTCCAATTGTCAATGCACTATTTCATTGTTTATTGAACTTCATCATTTTTAACTCAAAAGAACATCTAATTTAGTGAAAATTTCTGTGTCCCCAAAAAATATGTCCCAAGTTTCTCCTTTGCTTTTTATTTTAAAGTTTTGAGACTTTTCAAGTCATACTGTGTCTGAAATGATTTCCCATTTCAGCAGGATGCAGAGCGTGACATCTTCCTTGTCCCAGGGAAGTAAAGCATACATAATGCATGAGGCTCCATGAAGATCTGAGCTTTGAATACACAATTGCACTTTAGGCTTAAAATGGAAAGTGCCACATTTGGAAGCAACTTGAAGTTTCCCAAAATATTTGTTTGCCATTCTAATTTCAATAATTAACATACGGATTAAAACATTCTTTTTTCTTATCTTCTGATTCCAGCAGTGAGGTCAGGACCTCATAACTACAGGAGAGAAAAGAAAATGCCTTTAGTACATCTCTATTCAATGCTGCCGTAGTGTTCCAGGGCCAGCAAGACCAAAGGGAAGAGGTTGCTGTGGGAGGCTGAAAAAAGGTCCTGCATCTTGACATGGTCATACTCATTGTTGACTCTGAACTGACTGAAGTCCTGGCCCTCAGCTACTGAAGAGAACAAAGGGAAGAGAAACAGGCTAGGGTACCATCCACATAGCCACACAATCTGGATGACTGCTGTATTCTCCTTTGGTTCTCACTTTTTCTCTGTTTCTTTCTTTCCAAACCAATACTTTTGGGGAAAGATAAATCTACACATGAATAACCCTGGACTTGAACTTCTGACCTCTCTTCAGGCTGTTTTAGGCTCAGAACTTTCTTCCTGAAGCAAAAATATCTACAGATAGAGTAGAAAGTATAGTTTTGCTAGGGAAATACTTTGAACCTTTGCAATCTCTTGTGACTAAACTACTTAGAAATTGGGATTCAGGTTTCATTTCTTACCTGTTTTCTTATTATCAAAGTGATAAGATTGGTTCCAGCAGCAGTGCTCCTTAAAAGAATTCCTTCTTTAATCTCAAATGGGAATGGCAACACTTACATCTCCCCCACTGTATGTAGGCAGATGCTGACAGATTCTAGCTTTAGGATAGAGTATACTTTCCTAGATTGCTTGAGATGAAACAGTAGTATTCACTATCAAAGAAAACATGAACTACATGGTGTTCAAGGATTGGTTCCATTACCTGATCAGCTGTCACTGTGTAGAATGCAGCAGAGAGAACTACATCATGGCAGAAAGCAGAACTAAGCAAAAGATTCAGAAATACCATCAGCTTAAATAAACAGATTATAGGTAGAACACATATACAGCCTATTTTGAATTATTCATGCTGTTGGTTGATTTGGATTGTTCTACTTAAAATACCACAAACCAAGTTACTTATGCACCACACACATCTGTTTCTCATGGTGTCAGATTAACAGACCAACAGACAATTTATACAGTACTGACTGTTTCCTTATGCCATGTCTTCAGACCCACTTGTGGCATAAGGGACAGGGAAGCTTTCTTGGGCTCTTTTATAAGGACATGAATCCTTTTTGAGATAACTAAGGATATAAAGATCCCTGTTTTAATACACAAAATTGGTTTAACATGCTCAATGGGTCTGTTGTATTTCTTGTTCCTTGATAGCAAATGTCAGAACACTTGAAGCCATTTCATTACCTTAACACTTTTCAGGTTGCCCTTGGCTAAACAGTGTCCTATCGCTGTGACACTACTATTGAATGGGGGAAGAGTGTTTTGTCTCAAGGTTACAGAGCTTCACTACACGGTCAGATCTCTTGTTTTGAGATCTTTGGTGAGCAAAGCATTATATGGTATACAGGTGGCAAGCTTAAGCTTCTTCCATGACAGCCAGAGTCCCAATGTTTCTATCCGTACAAATAATTTGATTTCTTTCCACTGGATTGCACCCTTTTAGAATTTTTTTTTGTGATTTTAATAAACTGCTAACTTTAAATATATTTTGATCATTATATTCTTCCCACTCCCCAAGTTTTTACAGATCATCTCCCCTCCCTACACATGCAAATTGAAGTTCTTTCTCAAAAAGCAAACATTCATTACAATAACTCTCCCCCCAAGAACACAAAACAACATGAAAAAGATTAAAAGAAAAACAAATGTGGACTCTTCTTCTCAAAGGCTTTTTCATCTCCCACACCCCCTCAGTTGGTGTCAAACTTTTGTGGGTTTTTTTTTCTATTCCAATTATATCATGTTACCTAAAGTATTATTTTTACTTCATGCCTCTGACTTTTTCTAAAGCCTTTGAAATAAACAGTCATTTGAATTCTATTTATAGGTTTCCTTTGAGAGCACATTTGAAGGCTGTTGCTTCATATTTATACCATAGATATTTATGATGTTCCTATGAGCCAGTGGCTTTTCCAGCACCATTCTTCCCTGCTTGTTTCTGTGCCTTGAGGAGCTGACCTTTGGCTAGAATCTTTGTACCCCACTGACCACTGCTGTTCATTGTGTTTGCACAGAGGACAACACTGAAAGAGAGTTGAAGCAGAATCAGCAGTCAGGGTTACCACTCTTGCTGCCTCACTGCTTCCCAGCAATGAGATTGAGGCTCTGTTCACTCCTCACAGTATCATGGACATTGCCACTGCCCTCCTTCAGGGAATCAGGTATCATAGAGTTTTGGTTCTTTAGTTTTCTATTTTTTTTTTTGAGTGATTGGAATCATAAGGACTCCCTCTCCCCTGGTTGATAATTTTTAGGTGTCCCAAACCCATTTTTCAACAAAAAGTAAAATCTTATTACTAAGTCTATTTGAATACAATTTCATTTTTTTCCCCCTGGAACTTGAAAGTATCCATGTGCTAAGCACATTTCCCAGCCAATGGACAGATAGTATAGGAAACATCAAGGAAACCTGGCCTTTGTATGAACACATTCTAACACAGAAAATCAACAAAGGATAGAGTCAGATAACAAACATATTGATAAGACCACAAGGTGATACTTAAATATAGCCTTCTTAAAGATGCCTTTAGGTGGCATGACATAGGTTAATTGTGTAAAGACTGAGACTAGGCTACTACTTTTGTTTGCATGAGATGAGGTCTTGCTGTTTCCATGAAAGGCTTTGAGATCCAAATTCTTCCACTTAAGCCTTCTATCTTCATAGCTACAGACTACAGTCACTGTGATGACTACTGTTACTACAGTGTAATTAACTAATCTGTTAAAGAGAATTGTGACATTTGAGCAAAATTATTGGAATTAGATATTACTATACAAGAAAATCCCAGGTTTAGAATGATCAACAGTTTCTCCTCAAATGTAAAACACAGATCAAGCACACAAACACACTTGGGATGGGGTAGGTTAAGTTTAAGTCATGATACTAGAAAGAGAGTCATCAGAGAAATGAAAAAGGAAGAGACAGTGGTGAGAAGGTGTGACTTAGAAACCAAAATGTGGGTACAGGGTGAAGGAAGGTGATTAGTATGAGAGGGGAGAGGCTGCAGTGGTGAAGTTGGGGGGAGGGTATGGAAATCAACAAAAAACAAAGTATGCACAAGAATTCCATAAACTTATCCTATTAAAGACTTCAAGCCCAGCTCTTGGAATCAGAGGCAGGCAGATTGCTGTGAGTTCAAGATCAACCTGGTCTACATAATGAGATCTAGACTGTTCAGACCTAGATACTGTGACTCTATCTCAAATAAATAAAAAGAAAAATTAAAAAGTAAAGTAAGAAAGTAAATAAATACTTTAAGGGGATGAAGAGGTGGCACAACAGTTAAGAGCCTTTCTGCTCTTCCAATGACCTGGGTTAGATTCCCAACATGTGGCTACATGGCAGCTTACAATTTTTTGTAACTCCATTTCCAGAGGATCTCTCACCCTCTTCTTGCTTCTATGGATACTCATGCATGTGGTTCACAGATAAACATGTAGGAAAAACACTCACACATAAAAAGATAATTTATGATGAAAACCCTTACTTTGTAAAAACTAATAAAAAAAGAGCACAAATGAAAATAAATTCATGATGTAATAAGAGAAGACATCTCTGAGATATGCATTGTGACTTAAAAACTATTTCCACTGTCAACAGAACTCTCTATAGAGCAATCATGGAAGATCATGAACAAAGAACCTGACTAAGGTTCTATCTGAGACCCTGAATTTTAGCTTGATTCTATGATTACTCCTGCCCTCTATTTATCTCACCTCACCTCTTTTCTCACTCCCTCTTTCCTCCCTTCCCTTCTCTTCTCTCTTAGTTCTAAGCAATTACTTTTTTACCTGCAGCAGGGTTTTTGTTTTGTTTTGTTTTTTTATCTTCAATCACACTTTACAGCCATGCTGTGCATTTGTTTACTAGCTCTTTACTCTTTAAGAGCAAAAGAAAATCTAAGTCACCTATTTTGGACAACCTGAAATACATGAGGCAGAAGATGGCAGTGGCATTAATTGGGAGCAATGGTAGAGTAATGGCAGGTCAGAGTCTGAATATTTTGTCTGAATAGTCATGAGAATCCCTGAAAGACTGGAGAGAAGAGAAAATAATCATTCTGGTTTAGTAGTTTAATCTTATATGTCCATATAGAGTCATACATAAAATGGAAAATCTAGAATCTGATTATGAATTAAAACATCATAATATTTGTCATTCTGAATCAGGATTATTCTGCTAAATGTAAGTAAATTCTATTTTCATCTATTTTCTTGAAGTTACCATGGTTGCTATTTGCACTTGAGTACAATTTTAGTGTTTCAGGACAGAGTACCAGAATGAATTGAGCAGATTGCAATGGCAGCAAATGTTGAAAATAGGGATTAAATTACATGTGCTAAATCTGGGGTGCTGCTGACAACTACATGGGATGTTGAAAAGGTAAACAGATTTAAAGTTCAAGGAAAACATTGATAATCAGACCCCAAAGCTGACACTATACCAAATATGAACAAAAATAACCAATTAATAGATTTTAGGGCTTTGCTAAAAGTTGAAGTTAAGATGAAGCAAACCAGTGAGTAATGAGAGCCATTTAAACATGACAAATGTGTGCCGAACAACACTGAAAGACACTGATGTGAACAAACGCAACAAAATACCCTAGTCTGTGTTCTGCTGTCATAAAAGAATTAGAGTGAGGAAAATATATGGCAAAAACATGTTAACTTTTGGTAACAAGGGGGAAAAGTAAGAAAGCATGGTGCTGGTAGAGGTTTGATACTATAACAACCACACTGAAATGCAGAAGGCTCACTAGACACTTGGAAAAGGAAAAGAGTTTCAGTTTTTAAGATTCTCAAGATCCTGAAAGATCTGGAACTCACTCTCATGAGAAAAACATTAATCAATAAACACTAATCAGGACTTTATCTCCTCTCAAAGTTTCTACCACCTCTTAAGAGTTGCATTCAAGTCTACATTACATGAATTTGGTGGGTACAAACCACACCTGAACCATAGCATACTTCATGAGAGTAAATTATCTTGAGAAAGAAAAGGCAGAGATTTTTTATTTCTCAGTTAATGAACAGTATGTAACTAATACCCTTCCGCTTATGTTTGACTCCAAGGACACTGAAAACAAGATGTGACAGAGACACAGAACACTATCATATGTATACTCCATAGGGAATATATAATGAGAAGCAGATATGTGCTATATATTTGTAAATACACATGTTTATATAGTATATAGCATGTGTATGTGGAGCTAGATGGGTGACAGAGTTCACCTATCCCTATGTGGTTGTATATTTTTCTTAGTTGTTTCTTCTAAAAATATTTAAGACATAACTAAACTGAATTAACTTTATTATTCACTGCAGTGATTGCTACAATGTGTTGTTATAAAAATTTAAATGTGTGCAGATCAGCCCATAACATAACACTTCAAGCATATATAACCATATGAAAACATTCGATGAGAGCTTTTATAAACTATGACTTTTAGTGTACCATTAAAACAAGATTGCATTCTTCATCTGTTCAAGTGATTAAGAAAACTTTTCTGGGAAAGACAAGTAGCAGGTGGAGGGGAACCACTAATAGGCTGATATACATTTTATAGAGATCATCCTTTTCTGACAAGTATAGTAAAAAGCAACAACAACAACAACAACAAAAAAGAAACAAAGAAATATACTGTCTCATGATTTCTTAGAGAAAAAGACAGCATGGAACATAGATACACAGAGTTAAATAAGTCACAGAAGTTCCTCAAAAAGAAGGATGTAGAGCATGTGTATTAATGTCTCTATGGAGAGATGTACATGTTTACAGGCAGTAGGAGCACATATACTTCACAAAGCAAATGAGAAAAATCCCACTGCATGTTCCCAGTGCAATATGGGTTTGAACAGGCTAAGATGAATGCCATGGGTTTTTTTGTTTGTTTGCTTGTTGCTTTTTTTCTTCTTCTTCTACTGACAAGAAGAAAAATGCTAGAGGCACCACTGAAGAATGGTCTAAGGAGGACATAAGATAAACAAAGTAAAAAGAAAACCTGGACAAATGTTTAAAATTCGTTAGTTCAGCTTGGCTTTCCTCTAGCATCTGCCAGGCTCCAGGACAGACATGTTCCACACAGCTTGGCTGGATTGGAAGGAATGGATGTTTCATTGATGTTAAGAGGCAGGCTGGAGAGGGAGAGTGACTGGAAGGGGCAGGAGTGGGAAGAGAGCTTGAACACGGATTAAAAAAAAGACTTTATTCATAATAAATAAATAAATAAAATTGCTTCAAAAAAAGAAAGAAAAGTTAACATCTTAATAAAAATATCAAAATAAATTAAAATTTTAACATTTTGATCCTCAACTACATTGGCTATGTTTAAAGGACATGTAGTCCTAGTATCCAGTGGCCACTGTATTAGACAGTGGGAAATAAAATGTTTTTTTATGAGCAGGTACTCCACCTACTGCCAGTACAAAATATTCCTTCTACTCTTGTTATGTATTCTTTTTGTCAAGAGAGTTCTTTTTTTTTTTCCTGTAGGCTGTGAATATCATTTCTTTACTTTTTCTTTATTTATTTTGTATTTATCAAGAAAAACAGTAAACTGAATTTAAAATGCTGATAAGTTAACAATAACTATAAAGAAAATAAAAATCATAAGCATGACTTATCAAGAGTGATAATGCAAATATTTTGTTACACATAAAATTACTTTGTGTTCAGCTTTCCCTCTGAATTTTTCTCTTCTATCCCTGTATATCCTTAATCAAGGTCCCTTCCCCATTCCGCCACATCAGGTCATTTTTTCTTCTCCACAATTCCCCATCCCTTTCCTGGGCAGGGAGCAGAGAGTCCCATGGTCCCACTGATCCAATAATGCTTACTTCAGTCTCCACTCCTGGCAAATCCAGTTTTGTCCCCCCTCCCTTAAGAGTGAGTCAGGTGTTCCTCTAGGTGGAGTAGAATCCGAAGGGTCAGTCCAGGGTGTTTCTGATCCCAAGATGTTCAGTGGTTGTGGTTTGCAGCTTGGGCATGCTTTGTTTTTTCTTGTTAGTTTGTTTAGAGACCACTAATGAGTGAGTATATCCCCTGCTTATCTTTCTGAGTTTGTGATACCTTGCTCAGGAGGATATTCTCCAAATCCATCCATTTGCCTACAAGTTTTAGGATATCATTTTTTCTTACTGCTGAGTAGTGTTCCTTTGTGTAGATGTACCACAGTTTGTTAATCCATTCTTCAGTTGAGGGACACGTAGGTTGTTTCCAGGTTCTTGCTATTACAAATAACGCAGCTATGAACATAGTTGAGATAATACCTTTGGAGTGTGACTGTGCATCTTTAGGGTATACACCCAGAAGTGGTATTGCTGGGACTTGGGGAGACTGATTCTCAATTTTCTGAGAAACTGCATATTGCATTCCAAAGTGGCTGAACAAGCTTACACTCCCACCCACAATGGAGGAGTGTTCCCCTTGATCTGCATCCTCTCCAACATAGGCTGTCATCTGTGCCTTTTATCTTAGCCAATCTAACAGGTGTTAGGCGGTATCTCAAAGTTATTTTGATTTGCATTTCTCTGATGGCTAAAGATGATGACCACTTTTTCAGGTGCCTTTTAGCCATCCGTAATTCCTCTGCTCAGAATTCCCTTTTTAGATCTGAACCCCATTTTTTGATTGGGTTATTCAAGGTTTTCAGCTCTAGATTCTTGAGCTCTTTATATATCTTAGAGATCAGTCATCTATCACTTGTAGGGTTGGTAAAAATCTTTTTCCATTCTGTAGGCTGACATTTTGTCCTATTGACAGTGTCCTTGGCTTTGCAGAAGCTTCCTAGCTTCAAGAGATCCCACTTATTTATTGTTGGTCTTAGTGTCTGTGCCACTGGTGTTATATTTAGGAAGTGGTCACCTATGCCAATTCATAGAAATGTATTTCCCACTTTCTTTTCTATCAAGTTCAAAGTGGCTGGGTTTATGTTGTGGTATTTGATCCACTTGGATTTGAGTTTTCTGCAGGGTGACAGGATCGGATCTATTTGCATTTTTCTGCACACTTCCATCCAGCTATGCCAACACTATTTCTTAAATATGCTACCTTTTTTCCATTGAATGTTTTGGACCTCTTTGTCAAAGATAAGGTGTTCATAGTTTTTTGGGTTAATGTCTGGATCCTCAATTCTATTCCATTGATTCACTGTCCCGCGCCCTGTCTTCGCCCGCGAAGAAGAACGCAGTACACAGTTTGGATCCTTCTGCAGCAAGTTTACTAGAACTCTAGAAAATGGGAAGACCCTGATCCCTTGCCAGGAGCCGGCTTTTATACTGTCAAGCCCTCGCCTCTAACGTCTCCCCTTCTGGTTGGTTGCAAACTCTCGCCTGATATGATGCAGGGTCAGAGGGCTTGGCTCACAGAGTGGAAACTTACCGGGGGACATGCGCAGATACGTTGTTTATCGCCTCGGCCGCGCCTTGGTACCAGAAACCGGCACCATCTTGTCTGCTTGACTGGGCTCCCGGCTCCCTACATCTCCCCCTTCTTTATATATTAAGAGGGGAGTCGGCTTCCTGTAGATAGGCAAAGACAGAGGTTACTACCTGTTTGGATTGAGAGACTGCATGGGAAGGAGTCCTCGTTCTACTAGAGAACTGGATACACCCATACCTGTCCAGCTGTCCTTTTTTTTCAGGCAGGGCAGGGTACACGACAGCAGCCCTTTGCAAGCAACTTGCCTTCCAGGCCCGTGTCAGGCCTGTGCAGTGTATTCTGCCCAACAACCTGCCCAGGGGAATCAGGCTAGGGCACTCAACCTCGTGCAATGGGAACAAGCCCTGAGGGTGCATGAGCTACCTTTACCCTATTTTGCGCCCCTTATCTGATCACCTTTTAGCCTTAACCTTGTTACTATCATTGGAGAGTTGCTAGCAAAATTTTGTAGGTGCACATATTCTGCACATCCAATCATAATTTTAGCGCGGCTCCTGTCAATCATA
>PVIH01021935.1:0-28444 GCA_004025045.1 Sigmodon hispidus | reverse complement strand
TGGAAAAAAAAAAAATTCAGAGGGAAAGATGAACACAAAGAAAATATAGGTGTAGCAATCTTATTTGTATGTCTACCCTTGATAAGCCATGCTTATCATTCTTATCCTCTATATAGTTATTGTTAACTCTTCCACATTTTAAATTCTTTTTACTGTGTGTTTTTTTTTTAATAAATACAAAATAAAGGAAAAAAAAATGGGTATTCTCTTTTTCTTGACTGTAACAATCATTGCATTATATAATATGTCTGTGTGTATAACATTTTACATTTTGTCTCTTAATCATTTGTAGTGGTACAGGAAATAATAAACAACAAGAAGTAAATATGGATAAATCAAAATAATATTAATATATAAAACATTAAATAATATATAATAAAGGTACCAGACATAATTTTGTTTTGGTATGAATATACCTCATGTTCATTCTAAGAAGGCATGTTTTTTTACTCTGCTCCCTTTTTGTCTATAGAAAAGAAACCTTAAATTCATCACAAGCAGCTCATGCTTGTACCAAGGCTCTTGTGAGACTAGGGACCTGGCATTGTTGCAGCTTAAGCCCACATGCCTCAGTATCTCTGTATTTGAGAGATACAACTAAAAAACTCTTTTGGCTCCCTTTTAGGATCTTTTTAAGCTTTCTCAGACTTTATGTGGGTGTATGTGCCCCACATTGGAATGCCATTTGTAGTACCTGCACAGCATAAGAACACATTTCCTAGCTTGGCTCTGTGGTTGACTCTGATATTCCAGATTAATTTTATTAAATATATCACTACATTACATCATACTTCAAAAATCTATACTTCAAAAAATTGGAAAACCTAAAGAAATGGTCAGCTTTCTGGATAGGTATCACTTACCCAAATTAAATCAAGACCAGATAAACCACTTCAATAGAACCTATAACCCCTAAGGAAATAGAAGCAGTAATTAAAAGTCTTTTAACCAAAAAAGGGCCAGAGCCAGACAGTTTTAGCAAAGAATTCTACCAGAATTTCAAAAAGAACTAATAATACAAATGCTCCTCAAACTGTTCCATACAATAGAAACAGAAGAAATATTGCCAAACTCTTTCTATGAAATTAGTCACTCTAATACCCAAACACACAAAGATGCAGCAAAGAAAGAGAATTACAGACAAATCTCCCTCATGAACACTGGTTCAAAAATATTTAATAAAATATTGGCAAATCAAATCCAAGAACATATAAAAAAATCCACTATTATCAAGGATGCTTTATTTCAGAGATGCAATAATGATTCAACATACAAAAATCAGTCAATTTCATCAACCATAAAAACAACCTGAAAAAGAACCCTACATGACCACCACATTAAATACTGAAAAGGCCTTTGATAAAATCTAATACCCCTTCATGAAAAAGGTCTTGCTTGGTGAGATCAGGGATACAAGGAACATACCTAAACATAATAAAGACTATATACAGCAAGCTGACAGCCAATGTCAAACTAAATGGAGAGAAACTCAAAGGTTTTCCACTAAAATCAGGAGCAAAACAAGGCTGTCTACTCTCTCCATGTCTATTTAATACAGTGCTTGAAGTTCTAGCAAGAGCATTAAGACAACAAAACAAGACCATGGGGATAAAAAAAATAGGAAAGGAAGAAGTCAAACTTTTTCTATCTGAAGATAATATGATAGTATACATAAATGAGCCCCCCTGCCCAATTATATCAGAGAACTCCTATAGCTGATAAACACCTTAAACAATGTGGCAGGATACAAGATTATCTAAAAAAAAAAAATCAAAAGCCTTTTATTTACAAATGATGAACAGGCTGAAAAAGAAATCAAGGAAATACCACCCTTTACAATAACTGCAAATAACATCAAATATCTTCAGGTAACTCTAACCAAAGAAGTGAAAGACCTGAATGACAATAACTTTAAGTCACTTAAGAAAGAAATTAAAGAAGGTAACATAAAATGAGAAGATCTCCCGTGCTCTTAGATAGGTAGAATCAGCATAGTAAAAATGGCAGTCTTACCCAAAAAACAAACAAACAAACAAACAAACAAAAAACTACAGCAACCTACAGATCAATGCAATCGTCAACAAAATCTTAACACAATTCTTGACAGACTTCCAAAGAATAATACTCAAGTTCATATGGAAAAACAAAAAACCCAGGATCACCAAAAACAATCCTGTTCAATAAAAGAACTTCTGCAGGCATCACCATCCCTGACTTCAAGCTCCACTATATAGCTACAGAAATATCAAAGGAATTGAGTTAAAGACCCTGACATTAATTCATATATCTATGAACACCAGTTTTTTTTTTTTTGTTTGTTTGTTAGGGTTTTTGTTGTTGCTGTTGTTTTTTAGAAATCCACAATAAGTATAAAATGGAAAAAAGAAGACATCTTTAACAAGTGGTGCTGGCAGAACTGGATGATGGTATGTAGAAAAATGCAAATAGATCCATATCTATTACCCTACACAAAACTCAAGTCCAAGTGGATCAAAGATCTCAAAATAAACCAAGTAACATTGAACCTGACAGAAAAGAAAGTGGGAAATAGCCATAAACACATTGGCACAGGAGTCCACTTTCTAAATATAACACAAGTAGCACAGACCTTGAGAGCAGCAAATAGTAAATAATACCTCTTGAAACCGAGAAGCATCTGTAAGGCGAAGAACACAGTTAATAAGACAAACCACAGCCTGCAGAATGAGAAAAGATCTTCACCAACCCTCTAACCCTCCATCCTATGGCGGACTAATCTCTAAAATATATAGAGAACTCAAGAAACTACAGATTAAAAACCAAATAATCTAATTAAAAAGTGTGTGTGGGGGAAGGGTACACAGCTAATAGAGAATTTTCAATAAAAGAATCTCAAATGGCCAATTAAAGAATTGTTCAACGTTCTTACTCATCAGGGAAATGCAAATCAAAACAACTCTGAGATACCATCTTAGACCTGTCAGAATGGCTAAGATTCAAAACAGTAATGATAGCCTAAGTTGAAGGGGATGTGGAGGAAGGAGAACACTCCTCCATTGTTGGTAGGAATGTAAACTTGGATGGTCACTTTGAAAATCAGTATGGCAGTTTCTCAGAAAACTGGGAATCAATCTGCCCAATAATTCATCAATTCCACTCTTGGACATATGCCTTAAAGATGCACATTCTTATCCCAAGTTCATAGCAATGATGCTATAAACAAGTGATGTTCATAGCATCATTATTCATAATAGCCATCTAGAAATTATTTAAATACCCCTCAACTGAAGAATGGATTTTAAAAATGTAGTACATTTACACAATGGAGTACTACTTACCAGAAAAAAAAACTGACATCCTAAAATTTTCAGGCAATTGGATAGAACTAGAAAAAGTTATCCTGAGTGAGGTAACACAAAGCCAGAAAAGCAAACATGGTATGTTCTCACTCCACTGAGCAGTTAGGTATCCAGGAGGAATCCCCTTGGGAGGAAAAATAGAGAAAATCTTTTGAGTAAATTGGGGACATAGAAGAGAGTGGGTGAGTGGGGGTGGGAAGAGAACCTGAGGGAATGAGACAGTTGAGTTGGGAATTGAAAGAGGGAGAACAGTGGAATAGATACCTTGATACCGGGAGTCATTGTGAGCCTAGAGGGAAACCTGGTGCTAGGGAAATACCCAAGAACCCACAAAGATGACCCCTGCTAAGACTCTAAGCAATAGTGGAGGGTGCCTAGACTGACCTTCCACTGTAATCAAATTGATAACCACCCCAATTGTCATTATAGAACCTTCATTCAACAACTGATGAAAGATGCCGAGATGTGCAGCTAAACACTGGGTGGAGCTCCCAGTTCACACCAAAGGAGGGAGGAGAGATTATATGAGCAAAGGTGTCAAGATCACGACGAGGAAACACAGAGAGACAACTGACCTAAGCTATTGGGAGCTCACCGACTCTAAACTGGCAGCTGGAAAACTGCATGGGACTGAACTAGGCCCTCTGAATATGGATGACAGTTGAATGTTGTGGGAAGTTGACGGGGCCTCTGGCAGTGGGACCAGAATTTATTCCTAGTGCTTGAACTTGCTTCTTGGAGCCTATTCCCTACAGAAGAACACTTTGCTCAGCCTAGATATTGGGGTGAGGGGCATGGTCCCATCTCTGCTGAATAGTCCAGACTGCATTGACTCACCCTGGGAGTCCTTGTCCTCTCTGAGGAAAGGATGGGGAGGGATAGAGTAGGAGAAAGCTGGGACATGAGTGGGAAAAGAGGAGGGAGGGGAAACAGTGGAGGATATGTTTAAAAAAACTTAAAAACAATAAGCAGGAGATAGGGCAAGTGGGGGCAATAGGGAACAGATAGAACAAGCACATTATGGAAAATGCAGTGGAGAAACCCATTACTTTGTACACTTTTCTTGTTTTTTGTTTTGTTTTGTGTTTTTAAAATGAAGTCTCATGCTACAGGTCAAGCTGGTCTGGAACTTGTTGGGTTTGTCTGGAAAAAAGAAAAAGTGGTGAGTATGTGAAAAGGAAGATACTGAACATTAGCCTGAACACATATGTACATATAAACACACACAAACAGAACCACACCACACCATACACACACACATACACACACACCACACACTCACACACACACATACACACAAACCACATTCACACACATACACACTCACACACACACATACACACACACCACACACTCACACACACATACACACAAACCACACTCACACACACACATTCCATACACTCACACACATACACACACCCCACACACTCACACACATACATATACACAAACCACACACTCACACACACATACACACAAACCACACACTCACACACACACCCCCACACACACATACACACTCACACACACCCCCACACTCACACACATACACACACACACCACACACTCACACACACATACACACACCTCACACACTCACACACACACCACACACACACACATACACACACACACATACACACACACACAAAGGAATATGACTACAGTCCTATCACTTGGGAGGTACAGGTGGGAGAATCAAAAGTTTTTTTTAAAGATTTATTTATTATGTATACAGTATACAGAAGAGGGTATCAGATGTCATCACAGATGGTTGTGAGCCACCATGTGGTTGCTGGCAATTGAACTCAGGACCTCTACAAAAACAGTCAGTGCTCTGAACTATCTGTCCAGCCTAGGAAGATCAGGAGTTCTATACCAGTCTCAACCATGTAAAAAATTTGAGGGCATCCTGGACCATGTGAGATTTTCTATTTTAAAAAGTCAGGGGTGACATGCACACCTTCAATCACATCACTCAGAAATCAGATGCAGGTAGATCTCTACCCAGAAACCTCTAGGGTCAGTGCTACATAGTGAGTCCCTGTCTCAAAACACAAGAATAGCCTCAAAACCAAGCATGGTGGTTTAAACCTATAATCCCAGCACTTGGGAAGCAGAGGCAGAGGCTGGAGAATTGCTGCATGTTCCAGGGCAGCTCCATCTATATAGCAAGTTCCAAGCCACCTGGGGGCTACACATAGGAAACAGCGGAAGCTGGGAATGCTGTGCCTGGAACTGACAACCCCACTCTCCTCAACACTCACTTTAGCCCACCCCCACCCAAGCTTTTCACTTTAGAGACTTCCTGAGAGGGGGAAGGGCTTGCGAAGATTTAATTTTACTACCCCATATGGTACCCTTCTGTGCTCGAATATTTCCTCCTGAGAATGCCAGAGCTGCCACACCAGCTCTGGAAAAATTTCCCTAAACATTTGCTTATTTGTTTGTAGTTTGTAGTTTGGTTTGGGGTTTTTAAATTTTTTTTGTTTTGTTTCATTTTGTTGGGACAGACCTGTCTGTCCTGGAACTTGTTTTGTAGACCAAGCTGGCCTCAAACTCATAGAGATCTACCTGCTTCTGCCTCCCTGGTGCTGGAATTAAAGGCATGCACCACCACTACCTGGCTCATTTTTGTTTTTTAGCAAGTTCTGGAAGTGGAACCCAGCTCCACATACATGCTAACACATGCTGTGCGGCCAAGCTATATGCTCCAGCACCAGCCTTACTTTTGAAGAAAAAGCAGAGGGACTGAAGAGTTAACTCAATAGTTATGAATATTTGTTTCTCTAGCAGAGGGACCAAAATTTTATTTCCAGCACACACACTGTTGGCTCCCAGTCCGAGTCTGGGGTATCCAACACCCCTGTCTAGTTTCTTTGTACACTGTATACACAAAATGAAACAAAACTCATACTCATTAAAAAGCAGAAATGAAAGATGACTTGGGACCCTTTGCTGTCCCCGCCTCTCAGTTCCATTTCTGTCCCTGTGTCAGAAGTCTCTGTAGTCACACCTGATCATCTTGTGACCCTTCTCAAAACAAGATTACCATGACTGTTAAGCCTCTTGGCAAGGGTCTGGCTGGGGACACACTAAATAAGGTGGTCCTGATCACATGGAACAGGTCGGACAGGACTCTGCTTCCAGCTCACACTAGGCCTTCTTTGCCTGGTCCTTTGATGCCATCCATCCTTCTTTGCTGTTATCCTGAAGTGGTGTGGTCTGAGTGGGATATCGTCTTCCAGAAAGGAAGGATCTATGGCTCTAGGATCCACTTTCTTATTCTTTCCTCCTGAAACAGACAGGGAGATTTCTTCCAAATGACTGCGATCTGCTGTCTGCCCATTCCATCTCGGCCTGTGGTCCTGATGCTACAGGACAAAGCACCTTGAAACATTGCTACAGGATGACACATTGCTACAGGATGACACATTGCCTTCAGAGGTAGAGGAAACTGATTGGAGGCTGAGACTGAACAAAACTGCAGTGTCCCTTTCCCTGTTCAAAGAGCAGCTTGTCACAGTCAAACTCTTTTCTTTCTAAACTTGGTGGCTGTTGTCAGTGAACTGCAAAATTGCCTGATATTTTTGTTCAGATGGACAAGGCACTTCTTGGCTCATTGAAGAATAGCATTGTTCAAGCTTTCCAGTGGGGGATCCAAGGAGAGACCTCTCTGATGAATTTAAGTCTACCAGCAACTTCCCGATTTCAGTCCCCACGACACTTGCATGTCGCTGAATGAGGTGATGAGATCGGGATGGTCTTTCCATCTTTGGGACCTAGCAGAAGTAACATGGAGTACATTGGGCTACCCCAAGTTTTGACCAACCTCCTCCCTCCCTATCTCAGTGCCATAACTTGGTAAAACCATAAATAAAGGCATTTCCAGACCGATTATTTGCTTTTAACTCCTGAGCAGAACTTGTCTTTGGTGTGAAGAGATACATAAGGGTAGTCAGGTTGGAGTGGTTTACTGATGCAGACTAGGCTATGAGGGACCAAATGCAATTTCTAGAACATGGGATATGTTCAGAAAACAACTGTTCAGAACCACAAACTTGTAAGAAAGTTCCATGTGTCATAGAAGGGCCTGAATCAAGTACTAAGTCCATGTACAACTGCTGGCCTTGCTGATCTGATATTTGTATCCTATCCTTGGTTGGCTGCCCTATGGCCTCAGTGTAGCAAGACCCTACTGTTCTGCCATGTTACTGTGACTAGCCCCAGCTCTCTCATCTCCTTTTCAGTGATTCAGAAAGTCAAGTTTAAAATCATGGATGCAGTGGTTGCCCAGGAACCTCTGCACTGGGCCTGAGGCCAGATTATCCCTACACCCAGGCAGATAGTCTCCTCTGACTCCTAGTGAGTGTCATGGTTAATGAAGCTGTAGGGAACTGTCAGCTCCCCTGGACTGAAAATTAAGTGGAGGGTTAGGCAGAAGCCACAGAAGCATCCAGAAGGTCTGGATACCACTTATGCCTTTATTCCAGCCTTCCCCAAGCTGAGTCCTTTCTTGCTTTGTTGCAGGCCACTCCCCCATCTGATGGAGCCTTACTGCTTTGTGGAAGTCCAGGCCCCTGCAGACTGTGTGTCTCCTGTTTACACAGTCCTGGCCAGGGACAGATGAGCAGCCTGTTGTTAGGGAGGGTACTTGAGAGCAAGACACCTCTTGGCTGCTGAGGGAGTAAAAGGAAACTGTGACTCAGCCGTTTCTCTCCCCACGTTTCTGCTCCAGACCCCACTGAGCTAATTTTCCACAAGGAAGTAGGAGAGGACTGAGGTGACCCCTAGATTTACCACAGGCAATGGCTGGGATTTCTTCTTGGGCCCTCTGAGCTCCTGGGAGAAATGCCAAAGTGAAGCAGTGATATATTGTCCATGGGGTTCCATCTCTTCATTGTCCCCACTCTTGACGTCTCCTCAAAGGTAGCTGCTCCTGTGGCTTCTGCTAAGAACCCCAAGCTCATTTTCTCGGCAGAGCATCTCCCATTAGTTCTTTCTTTCATAGTGCTGGGCTAGGACACACAGAAAGGGGCCAGAAGACACACTGCCCCTTGCCTTTGGGGACTGTGTACAACTAAGGTCTTGACCTTTGTCCTCTCTTAGGGTGCATGTGATTCAGGATGCACCCATACCTGGCTCCCCTCTCTACACCATTAAAGCTTTCATCCTAGCCATTGACTCTTTCAGCATTGAAACTGATCTTTGCACTCATATCCAGGGAAATGCTTTTTCTTGTCTGTCTTCCACCCTGGCAGGTGAGGAAACCTGGCCAGCTTGACCTCCCAGTCCAACAGGCTTTCCTCCTGGCCAGCTCCCCTTCTGTTCAGGATGTTCTCTAGGTTACTCCACAGCCCCAGTGAAGGTTCCTGCTTCTCAGCCAGAATGCTCCTGGAAGCTATCTCAACTATCTGAAATCTCTTTGCATTCAAGAAGCTAGTCCTCTGGACAAGCCCACTGTCATCTGCCCAGCCTCACTGCTGCTTAGCACCAAATAATCACAAAAAGGCTTATGCTAATTTCATGCTGTTGACCTATGGCCCTGACATATAACTTGCTAACTCTTAACTTCTTAAACTAACTCATGATTCTTATCTTGTTTACCCATGTGGCTTGGTACTTTTTCTCCGAGCAGCATTTCAATTCCTTTCCTCTGGATCTGCTGGCATCTCTCCAGGTGTCTTTGGTTTGTTCTTCCTGTTCCCAGAGTTTTCTTAGCTGGTAGCCTCAGCCACACTTCCTATCTGCCTTCTGGCCAAACCGCTTTTTATTAAACCAGTAGGAGGAATAAATATTTACAATGTACCAGAACATAATCGCACTATATACCTTAGGATGGTTTTTGCTTTTTAATTAATTGCCATTCCTCAACCTCAGGATCTCTATGGGAGTTGTTTATGGTCTTTCTTCCTCTTGAAGGCTATTTTTACTTCTGTTTGGAAAGACCAGTTCCTACAATTTTTTTTTTTTTTAGGGTAAGCAGACCTAGGGCCTAAAGGGAACAGAGAAGCTGTAACAGTACCTTAAAAGCACAATCCTTGAACACTCTAAACCAGCTTTCCTCCCCATCAAACACAGGTCTGGATGGCCCTGTACTGTTGCCCCCTCAGGTAGAGCTCACTCTATTCCTGGCTCCATTCTCCACAGGGCCTGAGTGAAGATATAAGCACCAGCTAGTTCTCTGATGATCTTTTGTTGCTGGAGCTTGCCAAACAAGATGCTGTGCTCAGTTATCCATGAGAGTGCCAGGGCTGGAAGCTTCTGATCCTTGCAATCCTGTAGCTCTGGACTCAAGCCAGACCTGTGTAACTTGGCCTTCACGCTGTGAGCATCTGGGAACTGCTGCACGCCCCTGTGAATGACACAGAAACCCCTATGCCAGTGTCCCAGCAAGGAAGATGCATCTGGCTTCCTGGCTCCTTCTGTGGCCTCTGCCTGGCTCCATTCCCAAGGAAAAGAGAGGAGCTTAGAGCCAAGAAAGAAAAACAAGAACAGGATGAAAGTGCTTAACCCAAGGGGCCTGTCTTCAGGATTTACATGGAATTTTATTTCTTATAAATTCATTCCTAGTCATACTTTGTACATGAAAAGAACTTTCAGACCTCTGTATTTTTCTTTTAAAAAGATTTATTTATTTATTATGTATACAGTGTACAGAAGAGGATACCAGATGCCATCATAGATGGTTATGAGCCACCATATGGTTGCTGGGAATTAAACTCAGGGCCTCTGGAAGAGCAGCCAGTGCTCTTAACCTCTGAGCCATCTCGCCAACCTCTGACCTCTGTCTTGTTTGCTGCTTTTATTACCTTCCCCCGACCAGCTGCCTGTGTAATCCAAGTGCTTATATTCTGGGTATGTGATTTCCCATGAGGCATTAGTGCCTCTGCTCCCAGCTGCAGCTGCCTTCCTGACTGGGACTGTAGGAGAGCAGCCCATGGTATATGGGATGCCTGTGTCTGAGTCAGTGTTCCCATTAGCCTCAGGGCCCCTACCCAGCCCCCACATGGCTGGACAGGAGGTGGGACAGGAGGTGCTGGGACCCTGGGAACTGAGGTCTGTCTTCCTAGGAGGATGTTGCACCTTGATTCTCTCTCCCTTGAGTTGGTGCCAGAGTCCTTGGTTCCCATCCACTGTACTGGGCCCTTTCTCCAGCCACCACAAGTTCTGCTGCTCTGCTCTGTTCAAGAGTAAGATACTTAACCTTCTTCACCATCACTTTATTGGTTGCATAGAGACAGCTGGGGAATTGGGCCATCCTGACACCTTATCAGTCCTACTTTTCAGGATCCTCTGACACCTTCTTGCTGTAATATTTGTATATTGTGTACATGGCACATGCACAAGGAAAGAAGTGCTTTTTGGTGTTTGGTCCTTAAACCCTTTATCTCCTCCCTTCGAGAGGCCCCAATGCTCTATTCTAGCTTTTCCCTTGAGATTCAGCTTCCCTGATCTTCCTTCTGCCCACACCCCAACAACTGCTCCCAGACATTTTGGCTTCCTGGGGGAAGCAATGCCTCTAACAGTTCATAAGCACTTTGATGTCTATTCTGCATAAAACAGCCTGCTGAGTGGATGGGCAGAGGTGGTTCTGATGCATAAGGAAATTGAGGCACAGTGAAAGGGACTGCTCACAAGTAACTGCTGTTTCTTTTTGGTTCTCACCTCTGTAGAAAATTCAAGAAGCAGGCTGTCTTCATGCTGTCCCATTGCTCAGCAACAGTGACCAGTGGGGAACTCTGAAAAGGTCTCAGGGTAGGAATTCATCAAGCAGTTGATGTGGATTCTAGTGTATGCAGCAGGGACTTGAGCCGTGGACCACTTCACTAAGAATATCCCTCTTTGTCTCTCTTTCCCTCTGACCCCGCCCTCTTACCCAGCATTATTGTTCCCACAGGGCGTGTTTGTGCTGACACTCAAGTACAACCCAGATGTGTAACAACTTGCTTGAACTTCAGGTCTTCAGCTGGTAAATCATGCATTAACATGACCATTAGAGACCAGCTCCCATAATCCACTCTAGAGTAATGAAAAGAATGCCTCAGAGTAGCAAGAGATAAGAAAATATTTTAATCTGAAGATAATTAAGAATAAATCTCTATCTAACTGAGTGGTAAAATAAGGAAACGTTCTGATGTGTGGTAACTTTCTCTTTTACTTCATCTTAAAAATGGTCTCTGGGGGCTGAAGAGATAGATAGCTCAGTGGTTAAGAGCACTGACTGTTCTTCTGGAGGACCTGAGTTCGATTCCCAGCACCCACATGGCAGCTAACAACTGTCTGTAGTTTCAGTTCCCAGTTCCAGGTAAACATCAAGGCAAATAAATAAATGATGTTACAAAAAAAAAATGGTCTCTGACTTCTACCTCTACATAGCCCCATATCTCCACACTGATGCATTCTATACATACAACTACATATGTTTTTTTACATACATACAGCCATACATCTCTATACACAGTTACATCTATTTTCACATGTCTACACATCTTTATTTTACATATATTTCTCTTCTACATCTCCTTTTAGGCAGTTTCATATCCTTGCCTCCACACAGTTACAAATCTCCATTCAACCATAGCTATTTATCTCATTGACATAGCTCTGTTACCAAATAACATTTTACACTGTTCTTACACACTCATTTAGCTCTCTGCACAGTTCCTGTATGTAACAGCAGCTCTTCCTCACAGCTTTATTTCTCTCACACATGTTTCTTCTACATCATTTATTTTAGTTCACTCACTGTTTTACCAATTCATTCTCTCACATATCTCCCATTCTCTCCTTAGGCTTCTTCTTCTTTATTAACACACATTCACATTCTGCATATCTCCATCCCTACAGTGCTGCTGCTTCTTACACTCTCACTCATACATACACATTACTTCACTCTCTACACTGTTGCTGCTTCTCCCTTAGCCAATCTCTGGACAATGAGATGTTTCATTTTCAGGACCCAACGCACTCTCTTAACACATGAAGTCATGAAGTTCTTCTCAGGCAAGTAAGGTTACAAAGACTGGCCAGTGTAAATAATTGGCTTTGCACATAACTTTTTCCCAGACAGAGACTGACATTGAAATTCAGGACCTAATAATAACAGTAGCGGGTTGAACCTGGAGTCGTCAGAGTACATGCAGAAAGTCAACTATTCTAAGAAGGTTATATCTCAAAACACCTTTGCCTTGATTTAATAATAATTAAATAATTAAATAACCTGAGAATTATGCTTTCTATATTTTCTACAGAAAAAAATACAGTTAAGTCCATTTGAATTTGTTCTGAAGTCTAAATTTAGTTGTCTTTGAGACTGAAATTATTGTAACTTTCCCATGTCAGTAAAAAATATACTGGTATTATTTATATAAATTAGAATTACATAAACAGAATTCAACTTTCCTGACTATCTACAGCTATAAGTGTGCCCAAAGATGAAAATAACACTACCATTATCAACAGGTTGTGGAAAGAATCCCAGAGCTGTTCTTACTAGAGAGGCACAAGAGTGGCACCCTAGACACTTACAGAGAGAAAACAATCATTATGTGTCAGTGACTCCATGACTTTGCCAGGTGGGAATCTCACCGAGGAATTACACACCTGGTAGATGAACTTGTCAAATACTAGTTGTCATCTGCTGTATACTTGCATGGCCCTTGGCAATGTACCCTGATACCACCAGGTCACTTCCTATGCCTGTGGGCAGAGAATGGAATCACTGAGCTTGTGTACAAGTCCATGGTCCCTTAACATCCATCTGGGCTAAGGACACTGGATGATAAGATTCTTTCATGCATCTAAGTTTGAAATATTGGGTTTTCTCTCAATGGCATTTTAAGTGTCTGTGACCCTCATGATGCTCCTTTTCCATATGAAGGTAGTTCACTGTCCTGACTACACCCCTATTTGAGCTTCTCCACCCACTTCTGGCTTCTACCTCTATAGGTTTTTTTACATTCCAGAGGGAAGGGAAACCTTGAGACAATGCTAGACTGCAATAAAGACCCCCATCTTGAGGCTGCTATTCGCACCCTGTGTCCCATTGTACTTTGCATTTAGCCAGCTGCAATTTCCACCCATCCTGCACCTTCATTGTATTGTAAGAGTTTGTTCCTTGTGCAGTGGATGGACCACATAAATTCTCTGACCATTGCTTCATTCTTTAAAAGGACAAAGAGACATGAAGTCCCTGAGAGGAGGAATCCACCCAGGCTCTATTTTCTTCCAACTTACTATAGGTACCAGTGGAGACTTCCTGGTCTTCCTAAAGAACTTCTCAGATTGTCATTACCCTCAGGTGGCACCTACCAGTTCTTGTTAGCAGATATGATCCTGGGTTCAGATGTTAGCGACTGTGTGCCTAGACTTCAGCCAAGTCTGAGAAAGAGGTAGTCCACAATATACACTCTGTTTTTTTTTTTAAAAAAATATTTTTATTTTTATATGAATTGGTGTTTTGTTTGAATGTATAACCAGGTAAGAGTATCAGATCTTCGAATTTCACACAGTTGTTAGCTGCCATGTGTATGCTGGGAATCGAACTCAGGTCCTCCGGAAGAACAGTCCGTGCTCTTAACTGCTGAGCCATCTCTCCAGTCCAGCACACTGGTTTTTAGTCTCCAGGGGAAAGGAGAATTACCTGATAGGACTTCACTATGGCCAGCACAGCCTGCACTTGAAAAGATGCTCCTCCCAGCATTCTCTCTTGGGTGTTTGGGCCACTTTATGTCTTTCTTAACATCTGTAAAGTTAATGTGACTTTACAGTTCTCTTGTTTCATGCTCCCTATCTGCAGCCCTATGGGTGTGCTCCTCTGACCAAGAAAAACAGCTGGAAAACCCAGAGTAGACTGGAACAGTCTTTTACTCTTAGGGCCCTTTTTGTCTGGGATCTGTTGACAGTTGCTCCCAAAGGTGCTATAGAACAAAATCTGACTCTAGAGTGGTAGAGAGTTTCCAGAGAGATGTAACACTGGTTCACTAAATTACTGGAACAGATGTCAATGATAAAACATTGATATATTTTACACCTCAAAATTAAAGAAATAAATTCTGGTCCCCAAGCTATTCACCCACATAGTACCTCCATCCTAATTTCCTTGTGAACCCCTAAAATGTCTGCTGTGATCATAGGGAAAGTTCTAGTCCTCAGAGGAGGGCTTCAAACAATAGGATGCCCTCTGAGTCCATCCACAAGACAAACATTTGCCTGAGACATATCTTCTGGTAGCCTCTGAGTCTTCAGTACGCACATGCTTACTCTAAGAGATAGATGACTAGAAATGGAGAATGAACAGAGAGACCAGCACTTAGTGTCTGCTGCTTTGAATCAGCCAAAAGCTGATGCCACAGCTGTCATTATGGAGCCATGGAAGTAGCATCTTTGATGTCTTGAACATGGAGAGGAGAGAAAGCAAGGTATCAGCATTACCTGCCTGGGGTAAGATGAAGGCATCTTCCAAGATTCAGATGCAGCAAAATGAGGTTAGACCTGATGAAGGAGAGATCATGTTTTCATGTGAGCTCATTTATACGCATGTGCGAATGCTGCTGTGGAGAACAAGAGAACCAACAATGGCCAAGGCTTCTGTGTTCTGCCTCAACATGACCTGTTTATACTCTTACGAACGATATAAAGTAAGTAAAACCTGCCAGTTGTAGGATTTTCTGGACTTAGCCTTGGTTTCTTTTTGAACAAAGCCTGTAAACCTAGATAGTTAGGAAACTGAGGAAAAGAGGATTGCACACTCAAAGCCAGTCAGGGCTACAGAGTGAGTTCATGACTAGCCTGGACAACTTAATGGATCCCTGTTTCAAGAAAGAAAATAGGTGTGTTGATGCACACTTTATTACCAGCTCTCAGGAGACATAAGCAGGTGGATTGCTGTGAGTTCCAGGCCGAACAGGGCAACATAGACCCTGTCCAGAAAAAAACAAAAACAAAAACAAAACAAAACAAAAAACAGCCAGCAGTGGTGGCATATGCCTTTAATCCCAGAACTTGGAAGCAGAGGCAAGCTGATTTCTGTGAGGTCAAGGCCAGACTAGTCTACAGAGCAAGTACCAGGACAGCTAGAGCTCATCAAGAAACCCTGTCTTGAACCTCACCTCCTCCCCTAAATATCAAGAGTTGAATAGGACCTGGAATATACATCAGTGGTAAATACTTGTTTAGCAAGTGGGAAGACCCAGGCTCAGTTGGAATGATGCTCATTCTGGTTTCATGGCAGTGACCTGACTTGATATGAGTGTAATTAGTGGGAGGAACAAAAGCCTGGAAGGGAGGCTTCCACAGTGCATCCTGATCTGTCCCCACTGGTTTAAAAATAACTGTGTCTCTTTAGGGATGCCAGGATAGACCAGCCAGAAATGGTTTCTAATTAGTCACTTTACCAGCTATCAGGCTTGATCTAGGGACCTCAGTTAAGACGTCGCTCACTACCCACTAACAACAAACCATCCCTCTTCAAACTGTTTAAGCCAACCAATATGATCTCATCAAGCTATCAACTGAGGCTCCATCAGACGACACTAGCCTAAGTCATGTTGATAGTTGAAACAACTGGGAGACATAGACAATATAGGAGTAGATTTTTAAAAATTACAAACCAACGTACTAAACACATAAACTACTGAAGTAGCATAATCCTAAACAATGATAATAGCAAAATCTGGAAAACACAGATATGCCAAGCAATAAAAGGAATAAACATTCTAAAGCCAAGTTTATCCTCGTTTTATGTGTTTATTAGGGTGTGTGTGAGAATTTCATGAATATATATGTGAAACACTAGAGAAAAGGGTGTCAGACCCCTGGATCTGAAGTAGCTGGTGGTTCAGAGCCTTCCAATTTGGACTTTTGTATTTTTTAATTCAGGTCATCCCATGGAGAATACTTGCTAAGTGACCTGCCCAGCCCTCATAGTATGTTTTATCAAATAAATCCACGAAAACAAAACAACCTAAATAAATAGAGAAAAACAATCCCTGGAAAATTGATGCATTTGTATCAAGATGTAGGATATGTAGGCAAGACACTGCCAACCACCCACTAAATTCCTATAAGCCTGTTCAAATATTCCAAACTGCATATACCACCTCAAACCACACTCTCCACCTTTGGATCCATATCCTGGTCTATAAGTTTGAAAAAAGACTTCCACTTTACCAGCAGATATCATCAGGCCTGATCTAGGGACCCCAGTTAAGACATCACTCACTACCCACTAACATTCTTTACAGCCTGCCCATTAAGCCCAGACTGTGCTCCCCACCCTCCTCCACAATATAGCCTCCAGTCCCCAATAGCAGTACGGGGAGCCAGAGCAGTGCTGGGGACCAAGAGAAGACATTGTTCACCCAATAAACCCCTTTAAGCCTGTCCAACAACTCCAGGCTGCACCTCTACCCCGGGGCCCCATAGATTACTGCTTAAATAAAGTCTGTGGCTTTAACAGAGGCCACACAGGTTCAAGGAACTCTGGGTAAGACACTGCTTATCCCCAGCCAGCTAACACTCCTTAAAGTCTGGCCAACAACACCAGATAGCAACCCTCTCCACAATGCCCTACCCCTGTCCCTGAATCCATATTTGGTCTAAAACTTTGGAAGATTTTTGCTTTTCCTGAGGCCAGGACAGATCTGGGTGGGGGGGGAGTGGTAGAATGTTCCTAAAAACCAGAGCTAACTAAAAGCTAACTAACAAAAAAAACCTAGTCAGCCAGGTAGTGACTCTGGCCACTTATAGTTCCAGCCTGTGCCAGTGGCTGCAAAGCCACAGGTAAGCAGTTTTTTTGAGAATGTTTGCCCCCAGTGTAGGTGCCAGATAATGCACAAATTCTATTTGGTATTATAATAGAAACCCAAAGCCACATATTAGAGAAAAGCTGAAATATCAGAGACAGGAAACAAACCAGCTGGTCCTCACCTAGACAAATGAAAGCCTCTACATCCTCAAATGAAAGGGATGTGATGTGGCAGGCCAAGAGAAGAACTTCTGCCTCCTGCAGCATTTTTTTTCTCTACACAGCCACCTCACTTCCTAGTTCAACTTTCCTAGTGCTAGGATTAAAGCTGTGTGTTTCCCAAGTACTGGGAGCATGGGCATGGAATCACCAGTGCTGGGATTAAAAGTGTGTGCCAACACCTCCTGGACCTAGTAGGCCTTGAACTCACAAAGATCAAGACCAATATCTGCCTCTTGAGTGATGAGATTAAAGGCATAGATCACCACTCCCTGACCTTCATGGATTGGCTTTGTGAGTGGCTTTGTTCTCTGATATTTCAGACTCTTTTTATGAAATATACAATATATCTCCACAAAGAACACAATAATAGAAAATGCAACATGGCATAACCATACCCTAGCTATTCTACAGCAGCAAGACCTGAACATTCCAAAACAGCTGAATCACAAGAAAATGACCTTCAATAATTACTTGATGATGATGACAATAAACTTAAAAAACTTGAGAAAAAGGCAAAGAAAAAATTGTAAATCAATAAATCCCTAAAAGAAAATCAAGAAAAATCAAACATTTTAAAACCTAAAAGTGAATATAGAAGCAATAAAAAAAAATGAAAGTAATCCTGAAAATAAAAAATCTGGGTAAATAAACAGGAACTACACACAGAATTACCAACAAAATATAAGAGATAGAAGAAAAATTCTCAGGCATTGAGGACACAATAGAGGAAATAGATTCTTCAGTCAAAGAGAATGTTAAATCTAAAAAATTCTTACCATAAAATATCTAGGAAGTCTGGGACAACATTAAAAGACCAAACACAGTAATAGAAATATAAGTAGAAAAAATCAAGTTAAAAAACCCAGAGCATATATTTAAGTAAAATTATAGAAAAAAAATTCAACCTAAATAAAGACATGCCTATACTGGTATGTCATTTTAAAAAGCTAACAGAACATTGAACAGATCATATCAGAAAATGAAATCCCCTCACTACATAATAATCAAACATTAAACATACAGAACAACAACAAAAGAATATTAAAAAAAAAACAAGGGGAAAATGCCAAGTGACATATAAAGACAGACCTATTAGAATCATACCCTACCTCTCAACAAAGACTCTAAAATCCACAAGAGACTGGACTGATGACTTTCAGATTGTAAGAGACCACAGATGTCAGCAAAGATACTATACCCAGCAAAACTGTCAACAACCATAGGTAATAAAACAAGAAATTTCATAACAAAGTCAAATTTAAACTATCTATCCATAAACCAAGTCCTACGAAGGTACTAGAAAGAAAACTACAACTCCATAAAGTTAACTACACCCATAAAAACACAGGCACTAGATAAACACCAGCAAAACCCCAAGAAGAAAAACACAGAGGCAGACAGCTACAGCTACACAGACACATGCACACACATACACGTGTGCGGACACACAAACCACCAACAACAAAATAACAGGAATTAACAATCATTGGTCATTAATATTCTTCAATATCAATGGTTCACTCTATTTTATAGTAATAGGCTTGCCTTGGTGTAGATAATTATGTACAAATGCGTCAGCATACACACACTAAAATTTTATATCAACTATTTTAACAAATTTTACTTGATATCTATGGAAAACCACAACCTACCACTATCAGAAATTATTTTGCATGCCACTATATAATCCTTTGATACATTGGCAAACAAGACTATTATGTATTTTCTACAACATCAGCAACAAAAAAAAATTGAGTATGTTCAATTTACAGTATAAATTTAATGTAATGAACAGAATATTCTCAACAAATTATAGCAGGAACACTAATTCCAAAGGTATGTATCATTTGAAAAAACTCAGAATTTTTAATAAAATTAAGAAAAAAATGGTTGACACATTGGCCTAATGAGACTATTATACTTAACATAAATCTTCATTGAAGAATGTGTACAATATCTGTGAAAGAATAATGGGATAATGAGAAAAAGTCAAGAACAAAGTCCCAAGAATACAGTTACTCTTTCTTGAAAAGACCCAAGGAAACTTAACCAGGAAAAATGTGAACTTGAAAAATGCTACCTTTGATTGTAAATGTCTAGAAACTAAACACAGACTTCTCAACTCTCAAAAAATAACTCAGTGATCCCTAAACTGCTATATTTCTGACCCTGTAGTTAGTAGTGGTCTCTCTCCCAGAGAAGCCTCATGCTCTGCAGAAATGGAGATGATTAGAAAGATTTGCTATGGTTATGCATCCCTACTCCCTTTTGTGGTTTCAGGGAAATCCAGTATGACTGATGCCCATGCACAAAACAATATGAAAAAATTACGTCTGCTTTCTGACACATGGATTATGACACAAGACATAGAATCTGCCCTATCCACTTGCACAACACTATGAACATCAAAGGAA
This sequence comes from Sigmodon hispidus, assembly GCA_004025045.1. Taxonomy (NCBI): domain Eukaryota; kingdom Metazoa; phylum Chordata; class Mammalia; order Rodentia; family Cricetidae; genus Sigmodon; species Sigmodon hispidus. The sequence goes on along the minus strand of PVIH01021935.1, from coordinate 8,717 downwards.
GCTCTGCAACTCAGAAATTTCTTTTGTTCCCTGGGTTTGTATTTCCCTGAATCCATCCCTATTGTGGATTGTGGTAGAGGAAAGGTAAAAGCATTCTAATCGAGTATTTCTGGAGGGTAAATACCATTACCTCATTTCTGCTAGTTTCTAAACTATTTATAAAACTTATCACACAAAACAGAAAGTGGAATGCAATGTTACAAATTTCTAGAAAGTAGACCTTCCGTTTTCTAGTTGGTCTTTCCAATGCATACCACAAGCAATGCCTGTGTATGCACACAGGACAGTGATATTATAAACACATCTCCCATAGCCAGGCCTACAGAGTCTCCCTGTCCCTAGGGAATGCACACTCAGAGAGGCTTTGAGAAGGGAGACTGTTCAGATCAACTGTTCAGGGCCAACAGAAACAGTCTGTCACATGGTCCATTAAAATCCCAGCAGCTCTGACAGCTCAGCCAACCTGCCCCTCCTGCACTGAAGGCAAAGCAGCCCCACTTGTGATAGCACGTATGGTCTGCCTCATGACTTCCTATAGATGCATTAAAGAACCCTACAAAAAAAAAACCCACAATCTACCTCCCACTGCTGCTCCTAATTGCTATGTTTGCCCAATCACTCAATAGCTAATATTAACCAGCTGGGCCTCAGGATGGTAGCAGTTCCCCTTCTAGAAGAGCGGGGCTCAAATGACTAAAAGCACAGGTGCTCCCAGCTCTGCCTTTCTACCTTGGGTGCTGATAGGGCTCTAGTCTAGAAAACTTGTATTTTAGTAGAAACTCAATTGCTCGGAGCACTTCCTGTCCCTCTTCCAAGACACCTGTCCTGTGTGTATGTGTATTCTATTACATCATCAACAACCAGTACAGTCAACCATTTCCTTCATAGTTGGGACATGCTGCAGCCAAACATAGGAAGCACACAAAGAGTAACTGTTATTAAGGCAAAAAGAGTTCATAAATTAGAAAACAACACAGTGTCTATGGAAGGGCTTAAAAGAAGGCAAGAGATGAGAAATTATGTAATTATAATTCCCAATAACCATTTTAAAAAGTTGAAACAGGCTTTATGGCCATGTGCTCCATGACCATAATCTTTGTATTAGCGCATACCAAAGATTAGCCACACATTTTCATTATCATTCTTGCTCCTCCCTTTTTGTGCTGAGATGACACCTGCTTTAAAGTTGGTCAGCAAATTCAATTCTTACCCAGTCCCTTTTTTTGTAAATTTGCAATAAAATGCAGAGAAGGTGGAAGACACTTATTTACTGGTCTATTTTTCCTTCTCACTGACTAGTTAACTGCCTTGAAGCAGTTTCAAGACTTTCTTTCCAGCACTAGACAGCAGAGACAGAATTAAATGTTCAAAGCAATTCTCAGCTATATAATGTGAGGAAAGCCTAAGCTACAGAAGATTTTGTGCTAAATAGAAATAAATAACCAGCAGCACTTGAGAAAAATGGAAGAAAAAAAAGTCTTACAGACCTGGAAACCATGGAAAATAAAAACAAGCAAAAGATTAAAGCAATGATGCATTTAAATAAAATTAAATTTAAAAAGTGAATCTAATAATAATAGTCTTTAAAAAAAGATAAATATAATTACGGACTTTGAAAATGAAAAACCATTCCTGGTAGAGGTAATGGCATTAATAAGATATAATTTCACCATGTCCTGATGTGCAATGTTAGCTGCTGATATCTGGGACCTGACACAGACAACTATAGCTAGTGGATGTAACCAAGATAAGCAGGATTTAACACATCTGTATAAGAGTTTCCTTGTTGAAAATTCAGTATTCACTGCCTCAAGCTAACCTTCTCTAACTGTACACTCTGAATCTGGAGTGCCTTCATTCACACGACATGGATCAATACATGCTGGGAAACCACAGAAGTCACTACCCATTTACAATCATATCCTATTTTGTAATAATGACTCCCAACAGCTATTTGCCTACTCTGTTTTGCCATACAGTGAACACAATAAACTATTCATCATATTCTGGTCTGAAGACAGAAGCCATGCTCCACACAAAAATGCTTTTTCTGGTACTGAGATGGACATTTGACTACATGACTCAAATTTGTTAATTTTAAAACTCAGTGGGCTGAGTTCTTTAACGTAAGTATTTAGTTGGTTTAATCACAAAGACAAGATCACTGCCCTAGGGAGCAATGGAGTGGAATCAAGGATACCTAATTCAATATAAGAATGTTTGTCTCAGATACATTTTCTACAAGGAAGAAAGTACTGCTGTTCTAGAATTAATAAACCTTTCCAAAAAGAAATCATTCCACATACTTAAAGTTTAATTAAATTTAAGAATTTCTTTAATAACATCATGCTTCCATTGGCTAATGCTAAAAGAGGAGCCAGCTTGCACAGATTTTGCATTCAAAAAATACTGTCACTTTTAGGCTCAGGTCCAAGGTTATACTTTGAACAATAGCTTCAGAAAAGGCAAATCTAGCCACTTAGGCAGTTCAAGATTTTCATAGCAAAACTATCTTTTAGATTATGCATTATGATTTAAATATAAATGTATCAAAATGTATGATTTAAAAGATGAGATTATAATATATAATTTAAAAAATACATGTGAAAGATGCATCAATGCCACAACCCTCACACATACAAACAACATAAAACAGATAAAAATTTTTAAAAACCCACCAAAACAAAAATTAAAAAACATGAGAAAGTTACCTATTCAGACTGTGTATGTTGTTCTTAAATAGGCAGCTATTCTGAGCTATTCTAACCTCAAGATAAAGCAATCTTTCTCAGAGGAATGCAACAGCTATTTCTATACAGGACCAGAGTTTAACTAGGCCTGACTGCTGTCTGTCTCATTTTAAAGCTTTGTATTATGTGTACGAGTGTTTTCCTGCATGTGTCTGTGTGCAGTACATCTGCAGAGGCCAGAATAGGGAATCAGATCCCTTGAAACTAGAGTTATAAGAAATGGCTAGCAACCATTTTGATTAGAGAATATTATATCACTTTCCTCCTTCCTAGTCTTCTCTCCATCCCTTCTTTGTTAAGTATATGTGAACAAATAAGTATGTGCAAATATATGAAGAACTCTTCCTGGGTCCATTTCTGTTGGTTTTGTTGTTTTATGGTTTTAGGACTAAACATGAACAAATCAGAAGATACAATTCAAGAGCTCATTTCAGCCTAAGGCTAATCCACCCATAAAAGAATTTTATACTTTATTGAGCAACACAAGTCTGTCCCTTAAGTGACTTAGGCTGCCTTGAACATGAAACATGATCAAAAATAGAAAATGTGGAGTGATACATACCTCAGCTAACACTTTCTGGTGCCTGACTCTGATGTTCTAGAGCTTCAGGGAAGATTATGGATACTGGCCTGAGCCAATCACAGTCTCTCTAGGTAGCATGGGTTCCTAATCATACCCATTGACCATTCTCATCTTGGAAGGTTTTTAAATCCTAAAATTTCTCCCTTCACTTTCTAAGTAACATGATTAAAGGTCTATGCCAACATACCTGGCTTAGGCAGCTTCAGCTTTAGAGACTCATTAGAATGATGAGAGTAAGGTGAGCAGCTATACTTAAGTGTATTCAAAATCCACTTATCTGAGTGCCTGGGTTTTACCATTTGTAGAATAGAGACAGTACTTTGCCCTAGTTTCTTGATAAACTATAGCACTCAAAGGTAAACAAAAAATATTGCTCACATTTGGCTTTAAGGCAGGACTGCATTTGATGGGAGCCTTCTTATGTTAAAGGACGGACCAAAGCCTGTGTCCTGGCTGTCTTAACCAGCTAGAATCAGCCACTCATCCTTATTAAGCCAATTAAGAGAATCAAGTTATACTAGGTGGTGGTGGTCCATGCCTTTAATCCTCATACATGGGAGGCTAACACAGCTGGATCTCCATAAATTCAAGGCCAGCCTGGTCTATAGAGCAAGTTTCAGAATAGCCAACTCTACAAAAAGAAACCCTGTCTTAACACACACACACAATCTAGTTAGTAGCCTTTCATATGCCCACCTATAATTCAAGTACACTGGAAATGAAGGTGGGTGTGGGAGCCAACAGAGACTCCATAGTGTGGCTTTATTCCAACTTGATTTAAGGTCAGAGATTCCAAATTGGTTTTCCCTGCAAGGCTGCATAGTAAGATTTTTGACCAAAGGCAAGAGTAACCACCAGGTGTCCTGTACTTTAAGGCCTAATGCTAGTGTTGAGGAAGTGTTTAAATTTGTCTGTACTTTGTAACAATAGTGTCCTTGAGAAGGGGAGGTTTTGTGCATCCACCTTTGCTGGAGAATAAAAAGGCCATGAAAATAAACTCTGACCAGATACAGTATACATTGAGAGACTACTCAAGACTAAGTTTTCTGTCTCTGGTCTTATTCTTTTTATCTCTAGTATTTCTTAATCCAAACTCTCCTGATATCAAGGACTGTTCAATAGCTGGGTGGGACCTGACCAGTTATGACAGATGGCAGCCAATGTGGGGCTTGGTATATAGAGAATTCAGTGATGAACACCATGAAATAAAATGAGCACCTGATAATTAAAGTTGATAGTGCAGTGATTTACACAGGAATAAATTGTAAATACAAAAGATTAATTGTAGACAGCTGTTTAAAGATATTTTTTAAAACCAGAGGAGTTAAAAGTTAGAACTGCAGCAAGAATCTTTCTTCTCTCTCTCAAAATTGTAAATGTTTAGAAAGTCATTAAGTTAAGTTTGTGATTCTTTTTAGGTCTTAAAAAATAGCTTAAAAGTGCAAGTCTGAGTAGTTTGAGTAAGTGCTAAATATAAGTTTTTGTAAAGTATGAGAAGTGTAGGCTTAGAAGTAAGTAACTTGGACACATCAGAGATGCCAGAACAACAGAGGAAAAAAGACAACCATGCTGCTCTGAAAAAAAAAAAGGTACCAACTCACATAGCTAAGCAGATTAATAAAAATAGATTTAAGATGAAAGAGCTAGCTAGCAATATGTCTGAGCCAGAGGTCAGCCAGCAAAAAATTAATATAAGCCTTTGTGTGATTATTTAGGGCAAAGCTGCAGCAGGGCTGTGAGTGAGTTTGAACCTTGAGGCGAGGCCAGAAAGTCCAAAGCAGTAACACATTACAAATGGCACAAAATCTTGTTTCCAGTGCACATGATGCAGCAGAAAGAACACAGACAACCAGGATATTTGTGAGGCCCAGGAAAGGAGCTGAATAGGGGAGTGCAGTGGAGGTTTTACTGGTTTTGGACACCAGCTGAACATTGAGGCAGTGTTGCAATTAGGCTGAATGATGATTGACTTCTTTAGCCACGGGGAGACCAGTTGGAACCCAGGCTACCACTGAGAATGAAGATGCCATGGGAGAGGTAAGCAGCAACAATCAGTAGCTTGATGAGCTTGAAGTGTGCAACAAAGCATCCTCTAGGGGAAGGGGCTGGCTGAAAGAAGAGGCCTCAGAGTTATCTGAGGAGAACAAGTCTGTGTGCAGCCTTGAGAAGTGCTTTGCTGGTGGACTAACTGAGGCAGAAAAGGCACAGAAGACAGAGCCATGGACAGCGCAGGTGAAGGAACTGAGATGCAACAGCAGTTCAGGTTTCTTCTGAGACTTGAGGAAAATGTTGACCAACATGACCCTGGGACAGTGCCTGAAGACAACTGTGTTAGCCAAGTAGGAAGGTAGCAGTGGTTGGAAGTTTCGCTGGGCTCTGCATGCACCCAAGCAATGCCAGCATGTCTTGGGAAAAAACCACCAGTGTTATGATGATATCCATGTCTCCCGAGTGATCTGAGACAGTTCCTTTTGTGGTATCAACTCCAGATTTGTTACCATCATCACAGTAGTGAGGAGAAAGTCTTCCTAATGTTTCCTCTGCACAAGACTTGACAAACTGACAAATTCTACCCTACAGTATTTGGCTGCACAGGACCAGTGTGGACCTAGACTAGTATCCACATAACAATCAGGTTATTGCTAGGGGCTATAATTTATGGGACCACACTATTGTAGACTGGCAGATGCCAGAAAATGGACTGAACTTGTGACTTTAGATCACTCAAAAAGACTTGGTATCATTGCCTGGCATACAAAAGACCTCCATTTGCTTTTTAGCACAGGATGTAATAACACCATAATCATTAGGAAAGTGGGAACAGGGGAAGCCCTCATCAACTTGGATGACAATGAGAGCTAGAACTGCAATGGAAGCCTCATCTCATGGCATCCAAGGACAAGAAAATGAGTCACTGACCTGAGGAAATGGGAGATTGTGTTAGAGGAAAAAGCACATGAAAAAGCCCAATGCAGTAAAGAAAAATACGCCATTTACTTTAAGTCAGTAAGTAAGTTGTACTCTTCAGACTGTAGACTAAACACAGGTGCACATTTACATAAACCAAAACCAGAATGGTGTACATTATGCAAGAACTTCCAGAGCAGCTGGAAAACAGGCCCTGATCTTGATCTTCCAATAGAAAATGTTAAGGCTAGTACCAGAACTGTCTTCTCCAATATGTATAACTTTTCAGGACAGAGGTGGCTCAACAGCAATGGACATTTTGATTTAAAAGCCAAGGCAGTCTCAAGATGCAGTTTTAAAAGCTATTAAACAGCAGGCTTTACACCTTTCAGTTGCCACTTAATGTTTTTATTTTGAATTCTTTTTAATGTAGTAAAGAGGAATAGGGACAAAGGTTTTGCTGATATTTGGCACTAGGGGACTGGAGCAGTGCAAACACAAGAAGTGTCTTGTCCTTTCAATGAATTGATGTTGGCTAGTGTGATATTCTTTTCTAGTAAGAAATGTAGATAGTTCCACTAATAGATTGCTTTTGATGTAACTTGTGAGAATTCTGGTTTAACCAATTGTATCTATGGTTAATTTTCATACTAGAATTATTAGTGTTACTCTGCTTATATTAGTGAACTGTTATAAGTGTCGCTGGTTGAAAAAAAGGTTAGGGCTCATCTGAGAGAGAAATTGGATAGGATGCTAACGCATTATTACTAATTCAAAGGTCCGATGCAGCTAAAATTGCTGTAGACATCCTGGACCAATTTTAAAAGGCCACTCCATTCATGGCAATTCCTTTTTACTAAGAGGTGTAGCAGTCATAAGGAGCAAGTATCTTGCTAGGCACTATTCAGAACTGTTTGAAGTTAAGCTGACACTTGAGATTTTCCAGAGGCTGATAGTCAAACCAGTCAACCTAAGACGGGACACAAATGACAGAATTTATGTGTTAATGATGGGTAAGACTGGATGGTTGAAGAAGGCAACCTAAGGCACAATGATCTGAGGGGTCTAAGAGACCCTTTATATTAAAAAGGAATCTGTGGGGCCCACAGAAACTCCAGTGTGGACTTATTCCAACTTGACTCAAGGTCAGAGAGTCTGAATTTGTTTTCCCTGCAATGCTACATAACTAGATGTTTTGACTAAAGATGTGGTTACCAGTTATTCAGTTCTTTGAGGCCTAATGTTGAATGTTTTGAGTATTAAAGAAGTGCTTACATTTATCTGTACTTTGTAACAATGGTGTCCTTGAGTAGGAAAGGTTTTTTTTGCCTTTCCTCCTTGCTAGTGTATAAAAAGCCAATGTAAAATAAATTCAGGGCTGCTATACTATTTACTGAGAGACTTCTCACCACTGAGTTTTCTGTCTATCTCTGATACTTCTCAATCCATATGCCCCTGATATCAAGAATCATTTGATAGTCAGGAGGGAATGGAATTTTCATTACAGAACCTACATCCAGCAATTGATAAAACCAGATGCAGAGATTCACAGCTAAGTACTGAGTCAAGCTTCCAGTACAGGCAAAGAGAGGGAGAAAAGCTTATATGAGCAAATGGGTCAAGACCATGAGGAAACCCACAGACATAACTGACCTGAACTACTGGGAGCGCAATGATTCTGAACTAACCACTGGTTATCCTGCATGGAAGTAAGCTAAGCCCTCTGATGTGGAGGACATCTGCATGGCATGGGGATTTCCTCGGTCCTCTGGAAGTGGGACCAGAGTTTATTCCTAGTATATGAACTAACTTCTTGGAGCCCATTCCTGTAGGAGGAACACCTCGCTCAGTCTTGATACAAGGTGGAAGGGCTTGGTCCTACCTCAACCTGATATAACAGACTGCACTCACTCATCCTGGGAGTCCTTATTCTCTCTGAGGAATGGATGGAGGAATGTGAGGAAACAGGGAAATGGAGGAAGAACAGTAGTGGGTATGTTTAGAAAAAAATAAAAAATAAATAAAATCCATGATATCTAAGTTTTTTACCAAATCCTCTACATGAATAGGAATTTTCTTCTATGAGTTTGTCCCTGTTTACCAACTTGAAAATAGTATAAATAGCTCCTAAAATATTTACAAGGCTAGAGACATGACTGGACAGTTAAGAAAAGTTCAAACTTCTTGTAACTCTTGTTACAAGGAGATCCAAGGAGCCAGCATGCATGTTCATATTCTTACAAAAACACACAGTGACATCACATAATTAAAACAACTCTTCACTTTTTTAAGCATTTATTCCCGTAACACAAGTGTTGAGGCATCAAATGGATAGAGATTTCTTCATCATGAACTGGTTCACGTAACAGAAAGCAAGCATATAGGTTTGAAGTCACAGAAATCAACCCTTCTAAATTGATGGTATTATATGGGAAGATTTAGAAAATGCATCCCTGCTGCAGAAAATGTCACTGGGG